>CAEGAF010065650.1:0-13619 GCA_903067075.1 Micropoecilia bifurca
CAAAACACTCCCTCCTTAACCGAGTCTGGAGGCCAAACCGCTCACTTCTTCCTCCACGGCTGACCTAGTTTCTCCTCGCCGGCTCAAAGTAGAGAAAAGGTGCTGAAAGTCCAACCGGTTTCATGGAGCGCTGAGGAGGATGGAACAGACGGAGAGGAAGGCAGAGGATTCCCACCGACAGTCGAGGGTTTTACCAAGTCCTCTCCCCACAGATATGGATTAGCTTTGATCTGACTAAAAAGCTTTGTGGCCCGGTATTCCCAAACACTCTGCTGCTCCGTTTTGACTAAGAATCCTTTCTTCCTCTACACAAAGTCTTCACACTTATCATTTTTCAAGTGATTTACTTCCTTTTTCTGCCTCAGGCACACGTCTTCTACACGTTAAAGATAAAACAGGAGCTAAAATATCCGATTTATGAACACCAGTAGCAACAATATGAGGTAAAATGACGTTAAAATGACCTACTATGCTTCCTTGAACAGGTTCGGATAGGTTTATGGTCTATACAAAACATGTTCATCACAAAATTTTGCATAAACTTATTCTTAGATAATGAGAATTCAGTCTGTTCCTTTCAGAATATGCTTTTAAAGGGCATCTTGTGACTTTAAATCCAAATAAGCCCCGCCCCCCCCAACTCAACCTTTACACTCACAGATAAAAATGGCTGAAAACAGATTAAATACAAATTAAAAAATAAGCAAACTCCATCAATATTCAATGGTAAATTAAGTAGATAAATAGCTTATATAAAAGTGTAATTATGCATCCATATATCTTTGAAAAGCATTAGTGGAGCCACCTGCACAACCAACAAGAATGTGGTTTCTATACTTGTCCTCTCCAGCAGCCATTGTACAGCACATGCAGCAGTAAACCCAGCTGACCAAACATGCAGGAGCTCCTTGGGTTGCCAGGTAACGGGCGGAACTCTGTTTAGGTTGCTGGGTAACAGGCAGAACTCTGTTTAGGTTACTAGGTAACAGGCGGAACTCTGTTTAGGTTGCTAGGCAACGAGCGGAACTCTGTTTAGGTTGCTAGGTAACGGGCAGAACTCTGTTTAGGTTGCTAGGTAACGGGCGGAACTCTGTTTAGGTTGCTAGGTAACGGGCAGAACTCCGTTTAGGTTGCCGGGTAACGGGCAGAACTGTTTAGGTTGCTGAGTAACGGGCAGAACTCTGTTTAGATTGCTGGGTAACGGCTGTCCCCTTTAAATGTGACTTAACAAAGCCAGAGGTTTTTAAAACGGCTCATTTTCCAGACACCAAAAAAACATTTAGTTATTACTAAAACGTTTGGGTGTTGTTGCTGAGATCCAAATGGAATAATAAAACATGTAGAATGTGAATTTTCCACAATAGTTCTCCTTTAATATAAAACATGATGCTCTAAAACCAGAAGCTTGAATGGAAAATAATTCAATTCTACTATTATAAATGGCCGGATTTGTTAAATTTATTCATGAACTGAGTTGCTGTAAAAAAAAATCAATACTAGGCTACAGCCAGTTGAGCAGCTACTGTTGGTTTTAGCTGTATTTGGTCATTTTAGCAGCAGTTTTTATTAGCTGAGAACAATGTAGCCATTCAGATAAATGGAGAAAAACCTTTTTCCTCTGAGCTTTTTGGAAACATTTCCGAGGTCGTAGAACAACAGAAAGGACCAACTCTGTCTGCAGCGTAATGATATGATTTATCGGTTCAACTGAGCAGTAACCAGGCCGAGCTGCTGACCCACTTTCTCTCACACCCACCAACTGCAGACACAAACACAGAAATATCCAGAGAAACAAACGTCTGAGGGAAAGTTCTCCAGTTTTTTATGCAGTTTGTGTGAAAGGTTCTGCTTTTGTAGCTAGAGGACGAAGATTGACCGAGCAGCAGGCGTAACGCGTCTGATCCACCTGAGGACAGGAGGTAAAAATAACCGCACATCCAGCTCCACACGCCCGACATAATAAAATGGCTGGAAGCAGCACGAAGCAGGAGATTGTTTTCCTGCAGGAATCCTCTGGTGGTTTGAACCGGTGAAATGTCAGCGGCGGTGACGTTCAGAGGGATGCAGCTTCATACGTGCAACTTCGTTATGGATGAGAGTCTTAAGACGCCGAATCACAGTAGAAAAATAAGGAGGAGTAAACAACTGCCATTAAACTGCCATTAAACAAAGACAAGGGTATTGCGGAGTTTGAAAAGCCAAATGATTTTTAGAAAAAAAACACTAATTCTGAAAGTAACGTAAAAAATCTTCTGGAAAATCTCTGAAACTTTTGAGTTTGAAATGTAAAAAAACCTGAAATGTTGAGATTAATCTCCAAAACTTTCTAGAAAAAAACGTCCAAAAGTGGAAAATTTCTGACTTTAGAACTCATAAATTTCAAAGTTTTTTCAGGAAGATTTCCTTGCATAATCTAAAAAACTTTGTTTTTGTTATTGGTTGCAAATTTTTAACTATTCAATTGAGTTTAAAAACCAAACATTTGCAAGAAACACTTAGAAATTTTTTAATTAATCTCATGCATTTTCAGCAAAAGACTTGAGTTTGAGAAGTTTAAAATTTACTAGGAAAAAAATGGATAATTTGAAATTAATATCTGAATTTCTTTAGAAACAAGATAATTTCTGAGTTTTAAAAGTAAAAAATTTCATAGAAAACTCAGAAATTTTTAGATTAACTCGATCTTAACACATCACCAAATTATTACCAGTAGCTGGACTTTGAAACAAGTCTGTGTCTTATGTCAGATCCTGATATCCAGGTTTTTTTCTCATCATTTTAGATGTTTTTCTGCTTACACTATGACTATAGAAGGGACGACTGAAATAAAAGCCACTTTGTGAAAACATTTTCTGTCTTTGTCATTTATTTTGTATAAAAAAAGTGAGAAAAATCTTATGTGGTATTAAAAAAAATATCAGAATTTTTTTTTCTCACTGCATAAAATTGATTTTTCAAGTTTTTAGAGGAAGATTATTCTTGATTGATTTTGTACTGGGTTGCCAATAAAAAACACATTTTAGGACTGAAATTGAATGTTTTACTCCACCACAACAATCCCCAGAGGGTTTTCCAGAGGTCAAAAGCTGAGTGAATAAAGTATATTTTCTCTTCTCTCTAAGAAAATGCTACATCGTCCTTGACGTGACCCTCCTGCCAGCATAAATATTGATAAATGCCACTCGCGATAAGCCGATTTCATCCAGTTCTACATTATCTGACCAGCTGATTTATCTGCACTGAGTCCAGATTTGCATTCACAGACAGACGCTTCTCCTTCTCACCTCCGTCGTCCTTTATTCTCACCTGATCCACGGCGGAGGAAACACAATAATATTTCACAAAATGGAATCGTAAACCTCAGCAGCTCAAAGTGATTTACAGCAGCTCATGCACACATGACAGATAAATGGATCCTGACTGCTGAATGAATGGCTTTTAGTGAGCCATTCATCTCTGTTTGCCTTTACTTCTTTTATTCTCCTGTCTCTGCCTGACTCTGTTGAGCTGGCGGGATTTTTGCATGAAGATAAATAGGTCAGGAAACCAAAACACGGCTTCCTCCACGGAGGCAGAAAGACGGCGTGGTGACCCCCTGACCCACATATCTCCATCTGGACTGGAGAGAAAACTCCTTTAAAGTGTCTAACAGCTGAAGGAGCCATGCAGAACCTTCAGAATTACTGCATTTCATGGTTTATATCAGTATATGAGTTAATTTAAAGTTTAATGTTTCTTTTATAATTAAAAACTTGTGCTTAGAAAAAAATACATATTTTACTGCCTGAATTAACTGAAAATCGTGATTTTTTTTTTTCACATTATTAGACCCATTAATAAAACACAGCAGAACAGTGAGCTCCTAGTTTGATGTTTGAAGAGAAAAATGCAAAAGGAAAATAATAAAATATGTAAAAGGCATGCATTAATTTAAGAAATTGTCTTAAATTAATGCTACATCTTGACTCCATTAACTCACAATCACCCACAAAATCATCCTTATGTTTTACTGTATTAGAATTATGAAAATAATTGTTTGTTGCTGTCGTAGTAAACATCAATTTTTATCAATGAAAACATTGAAAACATTGCAGTCAGACCAGTTGGAGATGGTTTGCTTCGGAAGCCCAAAACGTTTTTTTGTTGCCAAATATTTTATTTATCAGGTGAAGTAAGAAAAACAGGCCAAAGACGCGTCTTCCAGGAGTTGATGTGGTTTCCTGTTGCACCATGGGAGGTGGAAACCGGGGAGCGGCGCCTCGTGTCAGGGCTGACACTCGTTGGCTTGTCAAGATGGAAATTGCCATAATGTGTCCTGCAGTGGTCGGCTGCACAGGCCTCGTTCTGCGGCTCCGTCTGCGGTTCTGACACATCAACACAGGATGCGTCGCAAAAACGTTTATGCATTCAGCCTCATCGCCTTGGAAACACACTAGACGGCCATGTTGGGCTTGTTTCAGAACGACAAAACTCAGACAGCCGTGACTTTATGAGAGAAGAAGATGGTGAGATTATGCATCAACACGTGAAGATCCTGAATAAAGAGCTGGAGATTTAATGGAGTCCAGATGACAGCAGGGACGGCAACATCTGAACACTTCAGAAACACGCAGTGTAAAGTAATTATGTTGGTCGATTCAGACAGGAAAAACATATGCCAAAAAACTCAAACATTTTCAAATTAATCCCAGCAGTTTCTCTTAGAAAAACAAGGAATTTTTTGGAGTTTGGAAACTCCAACTTTCCTGGGAATTTGCAGAAAAAAGTCAGAAACTTCTAGATTAATCTCAAAATTTTCAAGGAAAACAACATTTCAGAGTTTAAAAAGTCAAAAGATTTCCAGAACAAAAACTCAGAAATCTTGATATCAGAATCAATGTGACAAACCTGGAGCGATGTGCCATTAATTCATTTGAGAATTTTCTTTAGAGAAAACTTTGAGATCTGAGTTTCAAAAGTATAAGCTCAAATTTACTGCAGAAAAAAAGTAAAAAATGTTGATATGTATCAGAAATTTTCTAGAAAAAGTCAAAAGTTGTTGATTTTTAAAACTTTTTTGTTTAGAAAATTTCTGAGATTAACATAAAAATTTCCAAGTTGTTTGAGCAAATGTTTGACTTGGAAACTCAGAAATTTCAGAGTATTTTCTAGAAGATGGCTGAGTTGTTTTGTGGGAAATTGACTTGTTTTTTGTTTATGTGGATTCGCCCTGATGCTGAACAACCCAACCACAGAAATGAGAATTATATAAATTCCCAGGCAGAACCAACACTTCAGGACATCAGAAACTAAACTCTTCAATCAGACCTGATGCTGCTCTTTTTTGGCGAAGGCAGTGAAAGCATCACGACGTCACTTCCTGTGACTATGGGAATATTTTCACATCATTGAGATGCACAGCAGGACAAGCTGTGTTTGTTCATTCCCTCTGCAGAATCTTAAAATGAAACCCAGCAGGGAAGCGTTCCAGGTTGAGATAAATAACTAACTTATTGGATATTTATCACATGTATCGGCTTCTGCTCATCTTCCACCTTGAAGAACGTAAACAGAACGTCAGACACGCTGCCGGGCGACGGAGGCTGGAACATCACTGCTGGTTTGTCAAAACTTTGACCCAAGGTGGTTGAAAAAATAACCCGAGGTCATGGCACATTTTAGAGCCTCTTCAAACTGTTTCAGGAACGACAGCGAGTTGTAGATAGGGGGGGAAAAAAGAGTAAATTCTGCTGAAAACCTTGTAAATTTTGAGTTTCAAAAATTGATATTTTGCTAGAAAAAATTCAATATTTTGAGATTTATCTAAATTAAATAAGAAATTTTTGAGTCTCAAAAATAAAAGATTTTCTAGAAAAAACAATGAAATATCTGAGTTAAAAGTTAAAAACGTTTGACTTGAAACTCAAAACATTTCCAAAAGTTGAATATTTTTGACTTTGGAAACTCAGTAATTTACATTTTTTTTTTAGAAATGTCTTCAGATTAATTTAAAAATTGAGGTTTTTTTTCTAGCAAATTGTCAAATTGTGAAACTCAGAAATTTACAAATTTCTTTTCTAGAAAATTTCTGAATTTATCTAATAATATCTACGTTTTTTTGGAAGAAATCTATTTTATAGATAGACAAATAGAATTGTAAGTTTTCAGCAATATTAAGAAATTATTATATCTTACTGAAAAGTTATAGTTACGTGCCGCCCTACAAAAAGTTCATAATTGTTCTCCCAGGTAATCATAAAGTAGTTCATGTTGTCAGTTTCACTTTCAGTTCCAAGCATCCAACAGTTCAAGTGAATGAATCTTCATCAGCGCAGACAGAGCATTTGCATGGTGTTGCATGAAATTGAACAGTATTATTGTCTGGTGACTGATTACCTCAATATGAATCTGACAAGATGATTGGATTGAGTTAATTTAATCTGGTTCCAGTTGGATTCTGTACAGTTAAACACAAATTGGGGCTGTATGTTTTGGAAAATGCCTTAATCGATAACAGTTGCCATGTTATCAACTGGTGATGGGCAAACAAGCAGAACTTAATTGAAATTTTGTCCAAAACAGGAAAAAAATTTAAAGATTTTTTCCATTAAGGATGATTTGACAAGAAAACTGTATTTGAGCAGAAAAGCAATTAAATTCAGTCCAAATACTGACTAATGAACCTCATAAACAACTGAATAAATGGATGATTCAGCAAGTCACAGCAATTAAATAAGATACAGGCACAAAAAGGGTTTTCTGAGAATATGCTTACACTTTACACTTGTCCCTCTACAAATAAACAACAAAAAGAGAAAGAAAATGGAAAAAATCTGGCAGGAAAACAATCTTTACATAAGTTCAGGCTATGCATCTTATAATGTAGTCCCAACCCTACACTGCATGAGAAGCCCTTGACAGCTCCTGTATAATTCAACAACCACTTTAACCTTCATGCATTAATTTTCTCTCTGCTGTAAGTTAAGTAATGTGAGGTAAGTTTCGCTGCCGTTAGCCGTGATCCTGCTGATGTCCCTCTAAATCTAATGGAGAACAGCTATTTTCTATTTAATGCAACACCTAAAATGACAATTAAGCAGAATTATATTACTCCAAAATGACATGAATGGATTTTAGGAGAGTCAAGAACCACAACAAGGATGTGAGCTGTTGCCTGGTGATACTGAGTCCAATGAAGGAACATCTTACAGATATTTACCAGCAGGAGTGACAGTCGGCATCGCTGCAGGATCATCAATACTGACCAGAAACCAGTAACAGCAAAAAACAACCAGAGAAACCAGTAACAGCAAAACCAGTAACAACAAAACAACCAGAGAAACCAGTAACAGCAAAAAACAACCAGAGAAACCAGTAACAACAAAACAACCAAAGAAACCAGTAACAGCAAAACCAGTAACAACAAAACAACCATAGAAACCAGTAACAGCAAAAAACAACCAGAGAAACCCATAAGAACAAAACAACCAGAGAAACCAGTAACAACAAAACAACCAAAGAAACCAGTAACAGCAAAACAACCAGAGAAACCAGTAACAGCAAAACAACCAGAGAAACCAGTAACAGCAAAACCAGTAACAACAAAACAACCAGAGAAACCAGTAACAACAAAACAACTAGAGAAACCAGTAACAGCAAAACAACCAGAGAAACCAGTAACAACAAAACAACCAGACAAACCAGTAACAACAAAACATAAATTCAGTCCAGAAGAAGAAATGTTTCACACAGGAACCAGAGGGATCACAATTTAATCTCAGTTTTATTTCCTGCTTTGTTCCAAAGGTCTAACTCAAATATGGATGGATGGATGGATGGATGGATGGATGGATGGATGGAGATTTTGCATCTCATCGTTTTGTTGGTTTTTTTCCCTTCAAGTTGTTTTTTTTTATAGCTTTTTCTTTGTTTTTGCTCCATTTCAACCAGGTTGTGTTTCCTGTCCTCTGAGGTCCCTGAATCGTTTCATGGTCGTGTTGTTCTGGATTTCGGCCTGTTGATTGACTTTGTGATTATTCAGAATCGCAGTAATGTTCCTCCGCCTTTGATCTTTAGCGACGACGTCTTTTGTGCTTTTCATAATTTCTCTCCCTTTGTGACGGCCGCCATCATCTCCGTCTTCCATTTTGAATCAATTGTAATTTCAAACAGAAGCTGCATTTTTTCCAAGAGTCATGAGAGAAGGAAATTGATTAAAAGAATCTATAGGAGTAAAGCAACATTCATCTGACACCTGGAATGCCACGGATTATTAAACTGTCAAGACTTTGGCATGAAAATTCAATAGTTTGCACCAACAGTTACAAAAAATATGAACTGCTTGTAGATTATTGTAGCTACTACATTTTTATTTCTCAATGAAACATCTGCATAGGATGCATCTTCAATTAGTGAAGTATATTTTCTTATTTGATCAAATCCACATCTGTCTCATTACTTGGCTTTCCGCAAAGATATACATATAAACAAATCATATTTTGGCATTAAATTATATTTACTAAGCAGAATAAAGGAAGGAAGGAAGGAAGGAAGGAAGGAAGGAAGGAAGAAAGGAAGGAAGGAAGGAAGGATACAGAATATACCAATTAAATTTCTTGTTTTTATTAGTTATAGTGGTAGTTTTAGTGTTATATTTCGGTTAAGGAGGGAAGGAAGGAAGGAAGGAAGGAAGGAAGGCAGGAAGGAAGGAAGGAAGGAAGGAAGGAAGGAAGGAAGGAAGGAAGGAAGGAAGGAAGGAAGGAAGGAAGGAAGGAAGGATACAGAATATACCAATTAAATTTTTAGTTTTTATTAGTTATAGTGGTAGTTTTAGTGTTATATTTCGGTTAAGGAGGGAAGGAAGGAAGGAAGAAAGGAAGGAAGGAAGGAAGGAAGAAAGCGAGGAAGGAAGGAAGGAAGGAACGAACGAAGGAAGGAACGAACGAACGAACGAATGAAGGAAGGATAGACGGAAGGAAGTATACAGAAATGGGTGTATTTATTAAAACCGTATAAATCTTTTCTAGAGTTTAGAATAAACTGAAGATCATTTTAACCTGAAAGTCTCATTAGTCAGACCAACACGTTGCCATGGTGACCATCTTTTCATATTTCTGCATGTTTTCCCTCCTGCTGATGGTCTGTCTGTGCTGACAGTCATCCAGGTGTTCATGCTGCTCTTCCTTACCTGCATGAACACCTGAGGCAGAAGCTGCTCCCCTCCGGGACCCGGGTCACACAGAAACCACCGCCGCCGCCTCTCGCCCCCCCCCGCCGGCTCACGCAGAGGGGAAATCAAGCGCACCCCATCAACGCTCGCTGTAAATAATGAGCCCTGCTGCAGAGAATATGGATTGCAGAATCTGCAGGCGAGGCAGATCAGGAGGGATTGAGCGGAGGAGCCGGGCGGCGATTTGTCAGGATTAAAGCCGGACGGCGAGTTGATGCCGCGGCATCAGGTGCTGCTCATTACTGCGGGTGGCGGCCGTCAGTGTGTCCAGGTCATCTCCTGCGCTTAATCCCACCTTAATCCAAGAAAGACAGGATGCAGGACGCAGTCTGTCTTATCACTTAGGAATTATGACGGAAAACTATGGAAGGCAGTCAGGGCCATTAAATTAAACAATATATTTTTGACTTTATTCTCAGAATTCTAACTTTAATCTTCTGTGATAAAAGTCAGAATTCTAAAAAAGTTTGAATAGTGAGATTAAAGTCAGAATTTTACAATTCAAGACAGACTTCTGAGTTCAGAGTCAGAATTCTGAGAAAAAAGTACAAATTTTGCCCAATAAATTGAGGATAAAATCAAAATTCTGAGAAAAAAAATGTAATTCTGAGAAATTCCAAATTCTGCGAATAAAGTCAGAATCATGAGTTTGAAATCAGGATTGTGAAGTTAACGTCAAAATTCTGGGATTGATGTCAGAATTATTATTTAGGTCTTTTTGTGGCTCTAGTCCTCAGAATGATTGTCAGGATTGAACGACCGGCTATTAGACCTTAAGCCTCCAAATTATCAGTTATTTTCAATTAATTTGCACCAACATCTCCACATCCTGAGCTGTAAGACAACAAAACAACAGAAACTTCCTGAGACATTTCAAACTGAATAAAGCTCAGCTACTAACACTGTCAGAGTTTCCCTAACGACTCGTTTAATTAGAGTTAAATGTAACCGATGGCTTCAGAGCGAAATGCATTAATCAGCAGCTTCAGAGAGAGAAATCAATCGTGATTCAGAAGGTGAAAATCAGCCACTTCCTGCTTCTGAAATGTGAGGCTTTGCTTGTTTTCTGGCGAATATATTTTAGAGCTGAAACAATCAGATTAACTGTGTTTGAATGATTACTAAAATCACTGTCAACTAATTTAGCAATGGTAAATATTGAAGAAAACACAGATTATTTAACTGATAACACAGGAGAAATGTTTTTTTTATATGGTGAAATAATCAGCCAGTGGAACTACAGACTTATAACAAGCTCATATTTCCTTCTGGAAAGTTACTTCTAAGTTAGTTTTGTCTTATTTCAAGTGCAATAAGATATTTGCAATAGAAATTAACAAAAATACTTTGTGAAAAAAGATCAGTTGCGTTTTATTGGCTAACTTTTGTGCTGTAAGCCTGGTTTCCGTCTCTTCCTCCACTTCCACCTGAGCAGTCGCCACAGGGACGACGTCCCAGACCAACCTGTGATTATCTGCCTGCAGCATCATCTCTCTGAAGCTCTTTGCACACGAGACAAGAGCTGCGCGGCCGAGAGCCGGACAACGAAAGAAATGTCAAACATTAAACACACAAACACCGTGCAAACACAGCTGACATGTCTGACCTTCAGAAACATCTCTGGAGGCCAAACACGGCTACATTTGCTCGCATGCTTTCAAGGTATCTCTAATGGAAGCGGCTCACAATAGTGGCTGCAGGAAGTTTCCCTGAAAGATGTCAGAGCTGCAGCGGAAACACGGCGCTTCGCCCTGCAGCCCCAGATACCAGGCAACGTGAAGCACAGCGGGAAGATTTATTCACTTTGTGCTTCACAGAAAACCAAACTCATCATTTAATCATTGTTTACTTATATTGCCAGCTGGAAGTTTGGGTTTTATAAGTGTTGCACTGCAAAAACACCAATGTCTTGGTGAAAACTTGCTAGTAAGTTAGTTTTGTCTTATTTCAAGTGTATGAAGATATTTGCACTAGAAAGTACTTGATAAGAATTTGTGTTCATCTTTGTCACAATAAATTTCAAAAATTATGTTTTACCATTTTCTCCACTGTTTTTTCTATGAACGTATCAATAAATATCAAATACCAACAACAGGAATGTTTTTTCCAGTGCAGTATCTATATTTGTGTGGCTATTATTTCTATGTAATGCAGTCAGAACCATGCAGTTACCTAAAAACGGCATAATAGTGACACAAAATAGGTCCATAATGTGGAAATTATTTACCCATGTAACTTTAAAGTTAGTAGTTTACTAGCAGCAGCTGCAGCGGCTCCAGGTTTGTCTTGTTTTTCTTGCATCTTTCCGTCACACGTCCATATCTGACAGCAGCACAGGTGTGCAGAGAGGAACGAGCAGCAGCAACACCTGCTGAGGCATTTTTGCACAGTAACCCTAAATGTTAACGACTCCAGCAGTTGGTGAGAAAATTGACAGACTAACAAGCTCCGAAGACGCCCACAGAGTTAATCAATGCCACGACGAGATAAAGGAAGATGGAGGGAAAGGAGCGGCGAACCGCCTCCAGGAAATCAGCTGTTTTACTGGGGTTGATCCGAAACCCTGCAAATCATCCGAGCGCATTAAAAAACTCTCCTCGAATACAAACAGATGGGGGAGTCGGAGCTACAGAGGTCATAAATCAGCTGCTTGGCATCGAGTGTCAGGACAGCAGATGCTTTCAGGCACCAGGGCGGCGATAAAGCCGACAGCATCGAAACACGGATCAGGCTTTTAGGTGGAGGAAACACATGGAGACACACACAGACCGTTTACTTTACACTCTGTAGAGCTAAAATAAAACCAGAGACTGTTTATCACTCCAGCAGACTCCTGTTGGTGAAAAATGGTTCCTTTAAAAAGTATTCACCACCTTGGATGTTTTAGCCTTTTTGTTTCTTTTAGGAATCAATCATGATTGAGGAAATCACGAATTTAAAAATAAATTTTCTTAAAGCCCTTTCATTTCAACGTGAAAACTTATTTCTACAAAATAATAGCAGTTAAATGGGATACATTATACAAGATTAAAAATTTTGCAAGTTTTTATACTTCCATTTTGATCTCTATTTCTTCTAAAAACAGTCCAAGAACTTTAAAAAAAATTGGGGAAAAAACCACCCAGTTGGCAAAAGAAAATGTTTTTTTGGTGTTTGAAAAACGAGACGTTTCAAAAACCTCCGGAAAGTAACGTCACTACTCAGCAGGCACTTCCCTGTTACCTAGCAACCCCAGCAGAGTTCCGCCTGTTACCTAGCAACCCCAGCAGAGTTCCGCCCTTTACCTAGCAACCCCAGCAGAGTTCCAGAATGTTTGGTCAGCTGGTTTTACCGCTGTACAATGGCTGCTGAAAAAGTTAAGAGTTTTTGCTGTCAGTCCATCCAGAAGCCACTTGCTGCACATTGGTTGGTTACGCAGGAGGCTCCACTTCTGCTATTCAAAGATATATGGTTGTATAATTGCGCATCCGTTTGCAGCCATTTTCACAGTGTAAACGTTGAGTTAGTGGGTGTGGCCAGTGACTACTGTCACTTTAAATCTAAATGATTTAAATCATTTAAGTCTAAATGATTTAAATAATTTTAAATCATTTGGATTTAAAATCATTTAAATCTAAATGATTTAAAGTGACAGTAGTCTCTAAAACAGCTAATTCTGACAGGAGATAAAAATAAACTAAAATCTAAGAATGATTTTGTGCAAAAATGTACTGAACATGTTTTGCATAGCGTAACAGCTCACCTTTAAATAATTATTTTTCATGTTTTTCTTTGTCTGGGTGTCCCAGGGTTGACAGAAAACAGAGAAAACTACTTATAACGTGTCTTATAAAAAAGTACAGTTAAAGATGTCCTAAAGGCCTGATTTTATTTATTAAAACAGCTTTAAAAAAACAAGTTCAAACTGATTGAATATTGATCCAAAACGGAGCCAAGCCGCAAATCCATCTGATTTAGTGAACGCTGGTCTCATTTTTCCTTCTTTTTCCATTTTGGTGTCGAGTTTGATTTAACTGGTGGAGGAACGAGCTCCGACACTGAACTACCACATCTACCGGAAGCTCTGGCATTTATTTTAGAGGCAGGAAGACATTCTGGCGATCAGTCAGGGTTGGCAATACGCCATCGGGTGAAAACCAGACTCCTAGGATGCGTTTGTCGTCTCCAGACCAGAAGGAACGTCAAGACTTTAGGCAGCGTTCACACTGCAGCCTGAAGTGACCTAATTCTGATGTTTCTGACGTAATGCGACCTGTATCTGATCTTTTCATGTCAGTGTGAACAGCTCAGGTCAGATTCTTTTAGAATGTGACCCATATCCGATACGTATCAGATTCAAATGGACCATAACGTCCAGGTCTCATTCATCCGAACTGAACGTCACTGATTCTCAACAAATCTCACTATTCTG
>CAEGAF010065651.1:0-33016 GCA_903067075.1 Micropoecilia bifurca
TGTGTGTGTGTGTGTGTGTGTGTGTGTGTGTGTGTGTGTGTGTGTGTGTGTGTGTGTGTGTGTGTGTGGAGGAGTGGGGAGGGGTATGCACAACAAAAACAAGCAAGCACAACCTCCCACTCACACACCATTCATAAGACTGCGTGTGTATGTGTGTGTGTGCATGACAGGTTAATGTACACTCAAAAAACTGCTGTTTAACAAACAGGGTTACTTTGCTCACACACTGGGTTGATATGATTCAGCAGGGTTTGGTTGTTAGTTCTGCTTTTCTCTCAAATGAGTTGATGAAAGTTACTTATGTCTACTGGTGAAGCTACTAAAGAGTCGGTTAAACAGAACAACTTATGGGGTAATATGTTGATGAAAAATTCATGAGAAGCCAGTTTTATGCCTGCTTCATCACGCTGACGCAGGAGGAGGGGAATCTCAGCTGGGTTAGCAAACCTCAAAGCAAAGAAGAATTTCAGGAGTTTCATGCAGGTAGATTACTAAGGAGAGACATTAAATTTATGAGTAATAAAAGCACAGTAATGACATTCATTAGGATTTTTCAGGCAACCAATCAGTGTCAAGAAATAGCAACTAATTTGATATCTTTGCTTGTGGAAAATATTATTTCTCCCCTGATTCCTAACTTCAGCATAAAATGGAAATGCTAATAAGAATAAGAGATCATACAGTAACCTTGAAAAAACATTCAAATTTCACTGAGAAATCGTTACTCGTGTTTATGTCCTCTCTCTGTTGTGTTTGGGTGTATTTGTGAATTGTCTAATCTGTTTTCCCTTTGGTATCTTTTCATAAGAAATGCTTCCTTGTTTTCTTGAATGTTATTGGTAAACAATGAAATTGTAATAAATTTATTTGATTTTAAAATCCAGGCTGCGATGGAGCTGACTGCTGAAGCCTTAACCAAACTCTTAATAGAGCGGATCTAGACAGCAGCTCAGGGCCCAAAGTTTCTAAAGTACCAAATTCATTTTGTCACCTTTTTTTTTTACTGTTTTCCAAATTCTGTGTTTTATGCTTCTCAAAAACAGAGAAGCCTTTGTCACTGTCTGAAGCGTTGTAATTTGCTAAACTTTCACAAAATAAACTGCTTTGTGACTATTCTACAAAATAATAAATCATCTTAAATACTTTACTAATGTTCTTTTTCACAGTATGTGAGGACATACGAGGTACAAGAGGCAAAGGCAGTTTGTTCAAAAAATGCATTTCTCTGTTGAAGCACATTCCTTAACAAACTGGGTCACAACTTTGACCCATTTGGGTTAAATCACCCAATTTCTGTCCCAGTAACATTAACCCATTTAAGTTCAGTGTAAGTTTAGAGTGCATGTTGGAATATTGTTCGTTTTGAATCAGAGTTTGCAGTAGCAAACCCCCCCCGACCCCCTAACCAACACTCTACTGCAGTTTAGTTTAGTGGCCCAGCAAAGCTTCCAGTTTCACAAGATAATTGAACAATCGAACCCTCGATCTCAAGTGGCCAGCCAATCACAGGAGAGATGTGGTGGTTTGTTTCTCTCTCTCTCGTGGGAGAAAGAAAAGCGCCGACAGATTCTTAATGCAGATAAATTTAAACAGAAGTCAAGTGATGATGCAGACGCATTACCGCAGAGAGCGGCTGTTACCGCTGCCCTGCGCCTCGCAGCATCAGCAGAGGCGCAGGGTGACACGGTGCGTTTCCAGGCAGGGGAGTGGAAGAGAGAGGAGAAGGTTATAATTTACTTATCTTCTTGCTGAAATAACCCCCGTTCTTCGCAAAACGATGTTTCATAACTGAGATCTGAAACCTCATAATGTAGTTCCCAACCCAGAAGGACCACTTATACAGTTAATGCATTAGCGCTGCGGCACTCAGGGAGGCTGCGCTCTCCAAACGGAACACGTTTATTTTATGGGAACTTCAGAACTTGTCATGATTTCACTTTATTAAGGAAATTTCATTATGTTTTTTGCAGTGAAACATCAGTCCATTATGCGCACTATAGTCTAACTGAATAATTAGACTTACAAACAAAATATCACATTTAAAAAGTTCCTGACCGAGCCCTCCTATAAGAGCGGCCTTCACATTTCAGACTCCCCGTCAAAAATATGCATCTATTTATTTCTGCTGCTTTGCTATACATCCACAATGGGACTCACCACCCAGGGGGGCATCCTTTAATGGGGTGGAGGAGGTTATCTGTGTCCTAAATGTGTCTTACATTGCTTGTTTGCTTTTCTACCCACTGGTGAGTGGACACACTGTGAGAGCTGACCTCATGGTTGGCTGATGATCCATAACTTACTGATTTACAGCCTACAGAGCTACATTAAATAATTATTTCATGGTTTAAATGGCAGCATTATGTATTTTCCAGGCACATTTTGCCATTTTATAGCACAATCAAGTAACTATGTTACTTTCAGCTGTTATAAAAATAAATGCTGTGCATATCAAAGATTTCTTTTTAAGAAACCCCTGCTGTTTCTGAAACCCACCTTCAGAAAATCATCACACATCATCACCCCCTTTTTTCAGCAGTTCACTCAGTAGCTGGTATAAGGAGCTCAGCAGACACACAGCTCCACCAGATGGTTGCTAATTGCTGCTGGCTTGTTTGAAGGAGTTGAGTCTGGGAGGCCTGTTCTGTGAGGGGGACGGACGAAATTCTGGAAACTGCCTTGTGAATTTCTCTCAAACATTTGAATGTCCTCAGCTTCCCAATTCTCTAAAGACTTCTGCTTCTGCTCCTTTGTCTGCCACTTTTTTTTTTCTTCCACTCAACTTCTTATTAAAACGCATGGACACAACACTCTTGATTTTTTTCTAGATTACACCTCTAGTGGAGAGTGACATGATTATTTTATTTAACTGAGATCAAATTATCAAAATGATCAAAAAGTACAAGACTTTATTTGTAAACTGCTCGGATCTGAAATCCAGCTAATATTTCCTCTGAAGCGGGCAGCATCAACCCTCATCTGGTCGCCTCAGCATCCAGGGGAAACAAGCCATGTCCCATCTAACTGCTTTGGCTTGAGTTTAGGTCTTAAGTTGTGAGAGTGAGGGGGGGTTTGCAGCGATGAAGAGAGTAAGGATCCCATGACGCTCCACCGTGACATCACCGGGTCTGAAAGAGGCGCAAGAGGCGGGTGGGAGGCTCCCCCACTTATTAGATTTCGTCGGAAGGTCCTGCTCGCAAGAGAAGATGCTGCTGCGCCTCGGCGAGGAAGTCGGGTGATGTGCGCCGGTGGAGCGGCTGATTCAAGGGTCCTTCACGAACTTCTGTCGCATCGAGGACCAAAAACGCAACTCCTGAGATCCACAGAGCTCAGTCCGAAAAGAGGGGATCGTTTCATAATGTGAGGAAACGTTTCAGGAGCACATCTGGCTGCGTGCGCCAGGTTGGAGAGCCAGATGTTTACTTTTCCTCCTTTTCTTTTCTTTTTTCCCCCCTTTTTTTTGCTCGACCGCCAGGAAACACGGAGACTGACACAGCCTGTTCTTTGAAGTTAAGAACAAGTAGCTTTTATTATTGAGCCATCGTGAAAATTTCACTTTTTTCTCTTTCTTATTATTTATTTGATAACGTGCGTGTCTACAGACGAGGACGCACGGACTGCAAAAGAGTCCAAATTTACCCGGATCCAATTTCTTATGTTGTTGCAATTAGCAAAACTGAATTAGACATGTTTTAATTGAATTACCTCGTAATTGGGACACAACTTAATCATTAAAGACAAATTGAGCGGAGCAGAAGTGTCAGTGTTTTTTCTGTTGTTTTATAACTCCGAAAAGGCGGACGCACCGCATCAGAGAAAAAAATAACTTTTAATCTTTTTTGAAGGAAATTGGTTCCAAGAACTGATAAGAATCCGCTGTCTGCGCTCTGACGCGTTGACTTGGACTGGTTTTTGTGCCTAAAATGGACTTAGAGAAAATGTTGCGGAGGATGCAAAGAATGCAAAGCATTTGACGGGAGAGAACTGAAAGAAGTGAGGTAAATATGACCTTCAATTTATTATAAATGGATGACTTGATTTAAATGCGCATTGGACCGCAAGATAAAACGGCGCACAACTGCACAGTTTCTTGCACTTTTATGCATCCGTTAAGTGGAAGCTCTGTGAGTAATCACGGTGTCCTGCGTGAATATTTTGTTCTGATTTAGAGAAATAATCCAGGCATGGCTTCAGCGGCGGAGGGCGGCTGCTCCATGCTGCTGACCGGCTGGAACAGCAGCCTGAGCGGCTCCGGAGGCTCCGCGCCCTGCAACCAGAGCGTCCGATCCCTCGCCCCTTACTCCCCCGAAGCCACGGCGGCCTTCGCCACCGCCATAACGCTGATGGTCGTCTTCACCATCGTCGGAAACATCATGGTCATCATCGCCGTGCTGACCAGCAGGTCTCTACGCGGTCCGCAGAACCTGTTCCTGGTGTCTCTGGCTGCTGCGGACATCTTGGTGGCCACGCTGATCATCCCCTTCTCGCTGGCCAACGAACTGCTCGGCTACTGGTACTTTAAATCTCTGTGGTGTGAGATCTACCTGGCGCTGGACGTGCTGTTCTGCACCTCCTCCATCGTGCACCTGTGCGCCATCTCATTGGACCGCTACCTGTCCATCTCCAGGGTCACGTACGGGCGCCAGCGGACTCCCAAACGCATCAAAGGCGCCATCGTGGTGGTGTGGCTCATCTCTTCCGTCATCTCCTTCCCCCCTCTGCTCTCACTCAACAAGAGTGAGGTTAGTGACGAGGCGAGTGAGCGAGGACCTCAGTGCCAGCTGAATGATGAGCGTTGGTACATCTTGTACTCCACCATAGGCTCCTTCTTCGCCCCCTGCCTCATCATGATCCTGGTGTATGTGAGAATCTACCAAATAGCCAAACAGAGAACACGCTGCCCTCCTGGGGAGCCCAGGAAGGACGGGGTCGCCTGTGCAACTCCAAGTCAGCCTGCAAGACACATACAGGCCAACGGAAAGGACGACGAAGAGAGCACTCCCCCTTCAGCAAGCAAAACCTCAAACACCAGACCCCCAACTCTTGCTATCACCGCTTCCCCTTCCCCAGGAGACTCACAGAGTCCCCAGAATCCAACCACCAATAACCTCCTGCAGCCCCCTGCCCAGTCTCCGGCCGTGTCTCCCATCACATCTCCCCCTGTCACCTCGGCCCCCTCGTCCAACCCTGCGCCTCAGCCTGCACCCAAAACCAAGGAGGAGGTGAAGAAGGGCAAGAAGCTGAGAGGGAAGAAGGCCGACAATAACAATGGCGACAGCTCGAGCACAGAGAGTGACGCAGAGCACAGCCAGGGAGGGGGCCGGGGCAGCGCCAGCATGCCGGGGTCACCTGCTGGGGGGGGCATCCACTCCCCGGCCTCAGTCAAGCGCTACCGTGACATGATTGCCACTTCGAAGGGCGCTCGCCTGGTGCCAGGCAGGAAGTCAAAAACAGAGAGCAATCCGGGGGCTGCGAGGCGTAAGGCGATGGTCAACCGGGAGAAACGGTTCACCTTCGTCCTGGCCGTGGTCATCGGTGTCTTTGTGGTGTGCTGGTTCCCCTTCTTCTTCTCCTACTCTCTGCGGGCAGTGTGCCCAGAAACCTGCGTCATTCCCGACCCACTCTTCACTTTCTTCTTCTGGATTGGCTACTGCAACTCTTCCCTCAATCCAGTCATATACACCATCTTCAACAAAGACTTCAGAAAGGCTTTTAAAAAGATTCTGTGCAGAACCACCAAGGGTACTTTCTTTTAGCATGTAAATGTGCTGCACAGAACTTCTTCTGAGGCAAAGCAGAACAATCGTTTCCATTTTACCAAACACTCAAAGGGCTGTTTAAAAAAATATGTTAAAATGTGGAGATTTCAGTGTCACATTTAGAACTGAGGGACACTTTTTCAACCACAGTGTGCAAACAGACAAATGGAACTGTGTTTATTCATTAATTGAAGCTGGGGATGAGTTGAAAATGGGACATGAAAAGGGGGCTGCCTGCATATAACTGCTTGGCGCTTCGGGACTGCTGATAAGATCCCGAATGCAGCGTTTTGTCTCCAGGTTATATCGACTCAAGGACACGTCGCTGCAGAAATCTACATGAAGAGCTACATGTTGCAGGAAACGTCCAGAGAACCAAGTTTTCATTGTGAATAAAGACTTTTATAATATGATAATATGTACATACAATGTTTTGTAAGTACCGGCTATGGAGAGGCAAGTGGCCTTAGATTCCTGTGCGCCTGGGGGCCTTTTATTTATCAGCACAGAGCACAAGGAGGACACAAGGTTAGCTGTGATTTCTTACGTCTGCAGTCTTAATTCGTCCCGCTGCAGGGCAAACATGTGTTCCTTGATTTTAAAGAGCAACAACAAGAGAAGGTTTCAAACGATCTCAGATGTGATTTCGCAAACAAGAGCGTCCTTTCAAACTCAACTCGCAGACTTTTTATATGGAAAGCCACCTTTGCTCCTGGCTTTTGCAGGAGTCCCAAAAATGGCTCCTACTTTTTTTTGTTTTGTTTTTGTTAAGAACTTAGAGGAGATGTGGGTCACTTTTGAACTCATGTGTAGGCTACTGAAGTGTGGGCCTTTTGACATGTTGTTTCCTGTGTTTAACTGGACCGTCACTTTGAATGGACTGGACCATGAGGACCTCTTCCAACAAACTGGACCATTTATGTAACTATCAGAACTGCTTTGATCCTCCTTCAGAGCTCATGAATGTGAGCTACATCTGTTGAAGACTGAAAAAAAAACTAGAATATTATTTAAACTCCAACCATTATTTTCAGGAAAAAAAAACTTCTAGTATTTACCAGGTAGACACTTAGAGCGACTGTAAAAGGTGGATGAACAATGCAATTATGGGTGCGTGATGTGCCCCTTAATTACACCTACAGGGGTCACGGTGAACAATGTGTCTGAGTGGCTCTCCAACAGCACCTGGGACGCAGCGTCACCTGCAGCTAAACCTCTCTGCTGCAGGGAGGCAGGAGAGGATGGATGGATGGCAGAGGTATTGACAGTGATGAAAACAAGAGAGGAAGATGTGTCTAACTGTGAACGCCACAACAGGCTTATTATTAACTCTATGGGACAAGGGCTGTCAGCAGTGACACACCAATTTCCTAATCCTGCTGACCTGTGTGAATGTGTATGTGTGTGTTTCTGCATGTGGGACGACTTTATTGTTCTCTTCTCCGTCTGTAGAAACAGTCAGTGCCTCGTCTGGCTGCGATGCTGCAGATCTACTGTAATATAGATCAGAACAGAGACCAGATTTGCAGGTTCAGGCAGCATATTGCTGTCAATGAAGAGATCCCTCCATTGAGACAGTCTTACCAAGCTGAAAGTCAGTGTTTCTCTTTACGTGAACTGAGTGCATGGCTTTCCAGTGAGCACCTGCAGGGACCAAAGAGCCTTACAGAACACCAGCCTGACTCAGTGACATCTGGCTCTGTGACGTATTTACCTAGTATTACTACTTCTTTTTTGTTTTGGTGTATATGACGGAACGCACAGATTGAAGATTTATTTGCTTTGCATTTTCTGTCTGTAGCCTATTTATTTGTAATTATACTACGCTTTTGTGCAGAGAATGAAGCCAACTGAACAAAGAACGAGAACGCTGTACAAATTTTGAAGTTCCTTGACGAGAGCGAAGGTTTCCTTTTGCCATCAGAGTTAGTGCTTGGTGAGAGTGCAGTTTATTTGAACTCAAACTCTTGAGAATTTTGTGCGGAATCCAAAAATGCAAAATTTGCCATCGTTTCATCTAGTCGTAGTGACGTGAAATCGTTCATCGGAGATACAAGCACATTCAGCAGGGTGCAATTTTTACCAAGCTTAAAACTCTGCAGCAGGAAAACCTCTCCCCTCGTCAAACTTTTCCTCGGAACGGTAATCGAGCATGAAAATGTCAACGGTTTGTAGGACTTTAAGGCCACGATCCATATCGCATGGAGCTGCTGGGAGGTTTAAATATGATTTAATCAAACCGATGTGAGCGGGAGCTTTGTGCACTTGTTTAACAGTTCCCTGGTTTCCTTTTTTAAAAAAAATGCTGCTTCAGGTCCATGAAATGACTAAAACAAACAGCCACAGAGGTCATGTTCATGTTGGTTTTTAATCATTTTCAGTGGCAAAGATGTTCCAAACTCACCAAATAAAGTCTCCTGTGACAAGAGTCCTACTTTGTTTATTTAAAAAAGTAAAAACTCATGACTTAAAAGGTCACAGATGCAGCTGATTGCCATCCTTCTGAAGCTCCCTGCTTTGTCTCTTCCTCAACTGTGTGTGGACCAAATTGTTCGGTCTAAGCTTTACAATCTGCTATCGCTCCCATCTGTCATGGCCTCCCCCCCCCCCCACTCCACACACCCTCCCAGTTCGAAAATAAAGCAACTTGAAAAAGCATGAGTCATTCTCCGGTCCGTTTATTTCATACATTTTTATGTAATGAAGCATCATGGAAAAATAGGAGGTGGGAGGGGCGAAACGACACGCTAATTTCCAGGAGGACATTTTGGAATATGCTCACAAATATGAGGTGTTTCTCCTGCGCCGAAGCCGAGTGCAATTCAAAGCAATTTCCAGCTGTCGTAAAAAAGCCCTCAATGGCAACACAACTTCAGGAAATAGTCCATAACATTGTGGGCTGATGGCTGTTCAAAATGTCACTGGGAAATCTCCTGTCACAGTGGGACATGAGATGTAGGCTGCCTACTGCCAACAAACACAGAGGAAGTCTAGGAGGAATTAGGCTGTGTATGAACACACACACACACACACACACACACACACACACACACACACACACACACACACACACACACACACACACACGCATGCATGCTTAATATGTCATTCTGCACCAGCTGTATTCAAGTCATGCGACGTGCAGCAAAGCAGCCCCCCACACACTTTCTCTTGTTGTGACAGCTTGTTAGATTTGAGGTCAGGAGGTCTTCAGTGAATTATGATTGATTTATGCTGACGGGCAGTTTGGAGATTTCACAGATCCAAGTTCAAGCTGCTCTGTCCTGGTTTTCCATCTCTCTTTCTCTCACGCACACACACACACACACACACACACACACACACACACACACACACACACACACACACACACACACACACACACATAGAAGATGCACCTTCAAAATGTGCCCTCCTTTATCTCCCTGTAGTTTCATTTCCATATTCATAGCAGAGCTTTGATTTAAGCTGCACAAGGAGGTGAACAGATAACTTATCAAGGCCAAGAATTGAGAGCAGTCAGTTTCATGTTTACCGTGTTGTATATTCATTGAAACTCAGTGATTCGCCGACCTGAGACTGAATACAAAGCAGGACTGGTCCGCACAGCTGACCCTCAGCAGGGAGGAGGGGGACGCCTGCACTGGGAGACTGGGAGTGAAAGTGCATAATTGCAGTGGCTCAAAAGTTCACACACCTCCTGTTCCACCTTTAGTGAGATCTTATTTAATTCAACTTAAAAACAAAACTGTGAAAGTAAATAAATGTGCACATGATTTAATTCCTTGTCAAAGCACCTTTATTTAATTTCAGACTTTGTTAGTAGGAGTAAATCAGCCTCTCACATCTTGATTTGGTTATATCAGCCTACCTTTCTAAACCAATCAGGTTGTGGGCACAACACATATTCATATAAGGGAGGGTTGAATTGTAATCTTTAGTTCATGTTTAGTCATGTTGATTTAGAAAGTATGCTTGGACTCAACATAATTTGAGCCTTTTTAATCTTCAGCTGCTTATCAAACACCTGAGGGTTTTGGGTAAATATCAACTAACACATTCATGTTTTAGTCCTCTTCCATAAAACCATGACTACCGCGTTTCACTTAGAGTACGGTGTTTGTTTTTTGATGTGAAAAGTTGTTCTTGTGTCAAAGTTACCTTTTGGAATCACAGCATAAAGTTCAGCTCAGATCTGTTCAGATCACAGGAGATTCTCACACAATATTTTTGCCAGATCTGGATGATTTCTTGGAAAGAGGGTTTCTTTTTTGAAGTCCTACTCATTACAACAGACAAATAGACGTATCATTTGTTTGGTTTATGATAACCTCATCTAGTAGTTAGCAGTTACTTCAACTTTACTACTGGACTCTGGAAAATCTCTCTAATCAGTACCTGTTATGTTTTTCAATAATTTTGGAAAAATGTTACTGCAGAAAATGTTAAACTGTGCATATTTTTCTCATGTTAGGGATGACTGTCTCTGCACTGTTACTCTGTGTAGAGACAGCCTGATACTTCCATTTTGTCTCAACTGCTTTTAAAAACAACCCAAGTGCTAAACAAACCATTCAGCCATATTTTTTTTTTTGGAAATATGTTAATAATTTTTGGTGTCTGGAAAGTGAGCCGTTTCAAAAACATCTCAATTGTTGAGTCACATTTGTTGGGCACTGCACCAGCAGAGTCCCATTACTTTTCAACCCAAGCTGATTTTACTGCTGTATAGCGTGTACAATGGCTGCTGGAAGAGACACATGTTTAGTTGTTCACTTAACATCCAGAAACCACTAGCTGTACTCTTGTTGGTTGTGCACGAGGCTCTACTTCTGCTCTTCCAAGATGTACCATAGTGTAACTGTGTATCTGTTGGTGACCATTTTTATATGATTGTAAACATTGAGTTGGGGGCGCAGCCAGCAGCAGCTTATTTAAATCTAAAGTAACAAGACATCCTAAAATTGCTCATTGTGAAAGGAGATCAATCTGACCAGAATAAAATCTCATTATCTAAGAATGATTTGATTAAAAAAATGTCATGAACATGTTTTTCCCAGACTGCTCAGTGGCACAGTTGGTAGAGCCGTTGCCTTGCAGCAAGAAGGTTCTGGGTTTGATTCCCGGCCCCAGTATTTCTGCATGGAGTTTCCATGTTCTCCCTGTGCATTCGTGGGTTTTCTCCTGGTACTCTGGTTTCCTC
This sequence comes from Micropoecilia bifurca, assembly GCA_903067075.1. NCBI lineage: Eukaryota > Metazoa > Chordata > Actinopteri > Cyprinodontiformes > Poeciliidae > Micropoecilia > Micropoecilia bifurca. The sequence goes on from CAEGAF010065651.1 coordinate 10,963, forward strand.
CCACAGTCCTAAAGCATGACTGTCAGGTTAATTGGTCTGTCTAAATTGCCCCCAGGTGTGAGTGTGTGTGTGCATGGTTGATGCACTGTGTTGCCATGCACTGTGTTGGAGAAACGTTACAAAGACTCCAAAGGATCACATTGTGCAAACAAATTCTGGCATTTGTCTGCAAAGAACTAAATGTTCTTGGGTCAAAATGTATTTCTGAGCTGCTTGTCAAACAAGACCCATGTAAACCCCTCAAGTCTTCAGATTCCTGATTACTCAGCGTTCCACAAAACAAGGTGATGCACTGTGTTGCACAGGGTCACCTGTCCAGGTGACCCTGCCTCTCGCCCGGAACATTAGCTGGAGATAGGCACCAACAACCCTCCGGACCCAACTAAGGGACAAGGGTGTAAAGAAAATGGATGGATATTTTGCCCATAGGCCTTTCCTAACCTGTTCAAGACAGAAAGTCACCTTTAAAAATTTTAGTGTTTCCCCTAACTTCACTGATTCCTTCATGAGGCAAGACAAATCAAGACAAGTTACGTTATATAACAATACTCAAGGCAATAGCATTGCACTAAGGAAATAAATGTCAATACAGATTTAAAAAGCAATTTTAATTTGAGGTTTCATCTAAAATTGAAGCAGAAAGCCAAACCTTACATTCAGTAATTTAAAGAAACAGTTGATGAGTTAGATTCTTTGATCACAAGCAATCATTTTTCTCAGTCCTGATTGAAAGGACTCAGCAGTTTCTACACATCTCAGATTGTCATGGAGTTTGTTCCAGATCTGAGAAGCATAAAGACTAAATGCTGCGTCACCTTGTTTTGTGGAACGCTGAGTAATCAGGAATCTGAAGACTTGAGGGGTTTACATGGGTCTTGTTTGACAAGCAGCTCAGAAATACATTTTGACCCAAGAACATTTAGTTCTTTGCAGACAAATGCCAGAATTTGTTTGCACAATGTGATCCTTTGGAGTCTTTGTAACGTTTCTCCAAATTATCTCTTCGGATGTAAAATGTCAGATTTTATTAGGGCAGATGAAACTCATTTCAAGTTCATCAGGTTCACTATAAATGATGTTAAATATGTACCCAAGAAGACCAAATGCTTTTATTAAATCAAAATGTGCTTCAGCAAAGTTTCAGTTTAGGGTGCAGGCACATTTCTCCAAGCATTTTACTGATTCTCCATCTCCTCCAAACTGATTTGTTCGTGTTTTAGTTGAATTTTACCCAACATGCATCATATTATGTAGCATGTTTTGTTTCTGTTGGTTTTAAGAGTCACTGCAGGCTTGGATTTGGATGTGCAACAAGCGTTTTATAAATTTTCTGATGGATGTGGCATTTGGCTTCATGAATATGCATGTTTTCAAGAGGGCGTTCCACCAACGAGCGTTCCCCTTTTCCAATCTCAGCCCCATTTGGAGGCCAGATAAATTCTCTCTCTGTGCAATTTGGCTTGGAAAAACTCCCGAGAGGCTGGATGAGAAACGAGAAACGGAGCGCAGGGACGGCAACCAGAGGTGGAGGCATTAAAATGCACTTTTGCTTTGTGAAGCCTGTGATAAAAATGTCATTTTTAAGAGGGCACAGGCAATTATGATTAGAATCATTTCAGCAGCCGTTGTGTCGCAGAGTGGTGCTCTGAATGTGTGTTGATACCACTTCTGTTGTTCACTGGGAGAATCCCCAGTATAAATACTGACCTGGTCGGTAAGACAGACTGGTTGGGCAAGTTTAGACAACTTATAAAGCACGCGTTTTCTTTTCAAAGACCAAACAGAGGCTAGTTTTATTTATTTCTTATTCACTATTTATTTTTTACTTGTGTGAATAAAGTAACGTGTTAAAAGCTTAATTGGGCATTCATTTGTTATTCATTTGACCGTCCCTCCTTCCCTCTCTCCCCCCGGCTGTTACCTTGGAGACATCTGTTATTTCTGAAAGGAGAAAAATCTACAATTAAGCTGAGTTAGGAACGATGCCACATGGTGTTCCTTGGTGTAATCGATCTGGGAAAACACCTGCAAGTAAACAAAGAAGAAGCAAATTTAGAAAACTACACCATCAATTTGACTTCATAGCTCCAATAATTAGCAGAAAGATTATGCAAATGTAGAAAACGTTCAGATTCTAAAGCACTGCACATACCAAGTGGTATTTAGAAAATGTTTCTTTGAGTAGAAAAAAGTTTGTATTAGATTTATGTTTTGTTTCTGCTTATTTCTAAATAATTTCTAATCCTTGCAGCGGGAAGGTCATGGGTTCAAATACCAGATCTTTCTACATGAAGGTTCTGCTTCCTTGTGTCATACGCTTGTTTACCTGCTTTTACACACCTGAGGTCTGCATCATAAAATAGATTTAGTGACTTTCAGCATCAACAAAGCGGTTAACTTTCCACATTGATTTTCTCACCCTGATAATTTGAAGCCCAGTTTTTTGCAAAAAACCTTTGTTTAGCTCCAGGGATTCATAAAGTGGACAAACTATTTGTTAAGGTTTTACTGAAACTTCAGGAGAATTTGGAGACATAAAGTCTATATATTCAGCTTTGACCCAGAGGAATTGGACAATTGTTCACCAAACATCTCATTTGACGAGCTTGGCTCAAACTGTACTGTAGACATTTGAGTTGGAGTTTTCTGTACATAATTGGGCACAAAAGACAAATTTTCTCTCATTACTGTAGGAAAAATTTCAATTTAACTTGCAGTAATTTAAAAAATAATACTTTTTGCTTTTGGTAACCAACTGATTATGTATTCCAGCTCATGCATATTAAAGCACCGTCTTCTCATCTTCCACAATTTTTAGCTTTGCAACTCATTGCCAATAATCCCACCACAATTGCAACATTAAATATGATTTGTGCCAAATCTTATTTTTATCTAAGGGAAATACTTTTTTTCAAATATAGGAACTTAATCAAAAGTAGAGAAGAGTACATCAGTTATATTTATTTTATAGAATTTGTCAATGATCCCAAATAGAGTTTGTTCATTTTGTTTAAAACTCCTTTTTTATTGGCATTTGATAAACATACTAAATAAAAGAATCTGTATATGAAAATACTAAGGTTTTTGTGGGTGGACTTCTTGGAGCATATTCCTGATGACAAAGAAAGAAAATTGTTATTTTCTGTTGAAAATAAGATTTCCAAGAGGTGCCAACAAATATGAAGGTTGTAACATTTGAATACCTAAACTTTTTCAAACCTTGAGATTGATTTGTCCCCGTCTTTTTTTATAACTATGCACATATTTAGTGAAACAGACACCAACCATGATCGTTTATTCCCTACGCTGTTGACAATAGTATACATATCTTTCCTTCACACCGTAGATTAACATAATTTAAAAAATAAACTTGAACCAATAGCATTTGCGCAGAAACTTCCACACTGAAGTAGGTCATAAGAGCTTTAATCAGTAACTAATAATAAGCAACAAAATGGAGCACATTTACATAAAATCAGATACATCTATCTGTCCTGCACAGAGCTCTGGCCAAAGAGAGGCTGAATAAACATAAAGTTTAGCACCCCTGCTGCATATGATTTATTGCTTCTATGAAGGTTTTCTGCTAGACCTTTGACTTATAATTCAGCTCACGTATTTCCAATGAGATACGACTGTAAAGGTACTATTTATTTTTATTACACCAGTGTTGGGCTGAGCAAGGTTCGAGGTTCAGGGGTTTGATAAAGCATTATGTAAACAGGTTGGGGCTCCTGTATGTGAGTTTGAATAAATCGCATCCTAGATAAGGCTGCTTTCCAACTGTGTGACACTTTGAGAAAAAAAAAAAGAGATTTAAGCATGAGACTCATTTTCGTTTTCCCCGTGGACACAATTACTCCCGTGTTTTCACAGCTTCATAAACACTGACGCATTATTGTGCCTCCTGGTGTTGATAAAGAATGAGTTGAGAGGCAAAGATGTCACATGATTGTCATGGGCAGCATGGCATCAGTTTAATAACTCCATTAGAGCTGTTGAGAAAGACTGCGGCCTCGTCTGAACTCAGAGGACGAGTCAAAACCGAATCTCCTGAGTGAAAACCACCATTACAGGCCGTGAAATCCTGCAGATCGACGTGCAACCGAAACCTCGACTCCTGCGGTTGTTTGAGACACCGGAGCAATGCTGCCAAACATGAAGAGGGGGAGAAAGATGTGTGTGTCTTTATTTAGCCGGACCATCATGCAAAGGTCACGAAGTTCATTGCAACGTGCACATGTGTACACACACGCTAAGATAAACACAAACACGCTGAAGCCAGAACACATGCAGTCACACGCTAAAACAAAACCCACTCAGGGAGAGAGAAGGGGAAACAACTTGAGCCTAAAATAGAGAAACAGATGATCAGCCCTCCCTGGTATAACAGGACACACACTTTTTTTCTTTTACACTCCCTTCACATGCTTTCACACACACCTGAACCTCAGAGAGCAACAACCTAAACAATAAGGGCACTTAAGAGAAAATAAACAAGGTGTTTCCACATTACTTAGGTTGACTTCCTCTTTTTCACTTTGCAATTCTGTGAGACCTTCGAAGTTTACTCTCGGGACGGTGACATGTTACAATAATTTAAGGAAAAGGAGAATAAGAAGAACGAGGAGAATGTGACAAGCAGGATGTCTGCAGAGATTCATGTTCTGTATTATTTGCGAGTCAGTATGTGTGTCATATCTGTGTTTGTGTGTCACTTTTGGCACAGGAAGCGGGACAGGATGTTCTGTTGGGATGTGAAAGTGTCGTGTCCTCCCCAAAATGTATGGTAGTGCAGTAGCCTCGGTGCAGTGTATATCACACTGAGTCAACAGTTTCCATCAATAATCTGCAGTAATTAATTGTTATAAAATTATTTTATATTTCACAGCCTGTCATCCGGGAGCTTCTCCAGAATGACATACATTTTCATTGGCAACCCTGGAAAAGATGAAAACAAAAAGCGATGTTTGTACCAGAATCATCAATGCTCCACTGCTGTCACACCAGACATCCTGTAAGATAAACCTAAGAAATGTGTGGGAAATAGATCAGATTGTCTGCGAACATTTAATCATGTAATCCACAACTCTGAGTTTCCATGAGGTGATAGAAATATGATAAGAGAGCAAGTCATTGACAGCATCTCCAAAAGTTTGTTTTCCACTTTATCTACCTTTGGTCAATTGAATTTGGAGCTGTAACTGGTGGGAACCCTGTGCATGCAGGTCTTGTTGAGTCAGGAAACAGGAGTATAACTAGATATTTTCTCTAAATCCGCCCACAACTATAGTCAGAGCAAAAGAAAGTTTATGGCAGCTGGGACTTTAGCAAGAAAGGCTTGACAAGGACCCAAGCTTAATCATCAACAACTGCAATAAGGATGATGTTGAGGCAAGAACAACTCCAAACTCACAGCTGGAGAACTGCACCACACAGAGTGAAACTGTGCAACTGTAATAAAATGTTACCTTATTTTAAGTCTTTTTATGGATCTTTACCAGAAGTGCCAATAAATGTGGACGGTGCTAAAAATACACATCCTGATATGGTCTGGAAAATTCAGGTCTCCTGAGGTTATGTGTGATGCTTAAACCTGCACAAGTGCAAATGCAACTTTCATTGCTGAAGCTTGTTGGTGAACTGTAAGCAAAAACATTAAGACATTTTATTTTCAGCCCAACAAATATAACTACTCAACATATCTTCAGATACCTTCAAGAAAATAGCTGTCTCCCTAAACATGTCCATTTCTGTGGGCAGATGAAGAGTTAAAACGTTTTAAACAACAGAAACTGTATAATAAAAGAGATCTCCAAAGCTGACTGGTGTAGAACCAGAGTAAACAACCATGTGTTTTATGGCATCGGTACACATCTACTTATGGAGACAATAATTGTGGAGGGCGCTGTGCAATTCTTCATCCTCAGATGTAATTATTGAATCTGTTACATTGAAATAAAACACAGAGCAGGAAGTAAAAAAAATCTGAAATACTTGAAACTAAAGTAAACTGTTTATGCATACAGATAAGAGAGATGGGAGTTTAGATAAATAAAGAAAATTCTTTGGAACAATTTATCAGAGGCAAAAATATCTATTTTTCAGCAGATGATGCAAATTCTCGGGATAGGATTAAGCGTAGGAAGATTAGCACAACTCTTTTGTTCTGTCTTAAAATAATAAAGTTGCTGCCTGCAGCTAAGAAGGTTGGTTTAGCACTGAGAAAACAGCTGGGTGGGAAATCTGTTTTTGTAAGTTAAATAATTGATTAGCCTGCATCCCAGGTGATCACTCACTGAAATAATATATTTTGTTTGCTTAACATACCTTAAAAATGCACACTGAAACCCTGTCCATAATGAAGTGCTGATTTAAACATAACGACCCACTTCAGACCCACTTTATCGCAGGCTTTTGAAGCTGCAATTGAATTTGTGCTCATGTCAGTAAGTCATACATATTCCATAGGCATCTCTCAATTGTAAAAGATAAAAGGAAGCTCAAATTTCAAATCAGATTCTCTTGGTATTTCATCAGCATTACCGCCTCACCATCTTATTTCCCACCTATGAAGCTCAGAGGAGTGGGCCGACTCCGTGCTGCTGCAGCTGCAGAGCGTTTCAGCTGCTGAGATGTGAGGGAGATGCTTACTGTGTTGTGTTGCTTTTCATTGTTTAGAGCTGCCATAGAAAACCAGTTTCATAATTAGACTCTGATATTTGTTGTTATTCTTTGTCAAATTTACTTTGTGTACTGATATTAAGTGTGCAATCAGTTCGCCATTGTTTTTACGTTTGGCATTTTTGTGCAGTTCTCACAGCTGTGACTTCCTCTGACTTTCTTGATTTAATTGAACTGAGCTGGATTAAAAAACAGGAAAGGAATAACTATAAAAAATAAAGAAAAACTGCTAAACTTTAAGTGTTATATCTTTGCACACAGATCATTTGTATTTAGTTTAAAAAATGTCGACTGAAATTAAATAGATTTTTTTTTAAAAAAAGGATTTTGACGAAGCCGAGATCAAACAGCACCTGTTTACGTCTCTCGCCTCCAGAGCTGTCTCCTTGGTTACCAGTGACTCTCCATCAACCTGCATTCTGTCACCATGGTAACCAACATCTGAACTGGGCAGTGGGTGGCATTAGCTCTGATCACATTCATTTTTTTTAAGATTTTAGCTCATAAATCCTCCCAGTGTCACAATATAGGTGTCACATCTGCACAACTAGCATCCAAATTTACTCAGTTTTACGTAGTATATGGATTATGTCATATTTTATTTCAACAAATATGTCTAAACGGGTGTAAAATTGTTGAGTTGTGCTACACACACCTAGACTGACCTGACATGGGCTCTCTGTCCAGGGTGGCACAGATTTAGGGATGGCGCACAGAACAGGATTTTGGCAACAACCAACTTTCTTTCTCTTATTTCCACATCATGTCAATGAAGATCAGAAACTGCCCTACATTAGAAATGGTTCTGGGACTGCAAGAAAATATGAAAACTGACTGGATAACAGCAGTTTTTAAATCATATCTACACACCCACTCCATACATTTTAATATTGCTGAAACGCATATGTATTACAAAGTGAAACACATTATATCAGATTAATTACACACAGATTCATGCTTGAAAGCCTTTATTTCAATTAACTATGAAGATTTTCCACCTACAGCTAACAAAAACCTAACTTTTACAATGAGGAAGTTACACCTGATCACTAAAAATCACAAACTTTCAAAGCAGTAATGTGTTTAATACCAGCTTGAAGATTATTTTTGAAAAACTGATTTTAATCTGACAAATAGTATGTGTAAACTCACCAATATGCGTATTATAGCTAGCTGAATATGACTTCAATTCAGTGTTAAAAAAAAGACTATTTCACTATTTCAAAACAAATCTAAACTGCATATTTATTGGGATTTAATTCAAGATGTTACTTTGATTTTAACTGAATTACTGAGCAGTGATATTGAAGGAGCCTTTATTATGTCTCTGTGGTTTTTAAATATACCTTCTCAGTGAAGAAGTAATCACTAAAATACAATTTTGCATGAATGCAGCCAAGTAATTAGAGTTAGCTGCCAAAAGCAATATTAATACCACTACAGACAGTAGGTGCTGATAACAGTGACTCGACACATCTGAGGTCTAAACAAACTGCAGTTTAATAGTATAGTCACAAAAAAAGAAAACATCCCCTTTCTATGCCTTTATTCATGTTTATTCCTCTTGTTTTCAGCTTTATGTCATGTTATGTCTCAGCACATTTTTTTAAAGTTCAACATTTAATTTGTTAATTTAAATTTGACTCATCAGTCATGTCTCCACCTTCCTCTGAGATGTTTAGTTCTTTTAAAATCTGCTGCTTGTTAGAAATGATTCCCCTGTATTTCATCCAAAAGCAGCAACACAATCCAAGTACATAGCATTTGATTTTCATCCTCTCACTGTCAGATTTTTCTGTTTGCTTCATGTTCTTCTGTGTTGGCTTTTGGACTCCTCAGCTTTTGTAGGTCCAGAGTTGTGTCACATTCAATTAATCGCCCCATCATGGTTGTGTTCTGCCTGACGCCTGTTGCCTTCCTGCCTTTGGGACCCGACTCACTCTGACACCTTCTCTGGATGAATGGTGATTCTTGTTTAGGAGCTCCTGGAGGGATCGCAGACACAGCGTGACCAGTTAGCCTGCCAAAACTGTCCTCACTAATATTTGAATTCCTTTAGAAATTAACATGCTTTTAATTTAATTTTCAATCGCATTTTCTATGTTGCTCCCATTAGAACTGTTTTCTGTTTATATATTCTCCAACTGCTCCAATAAATAAATTGTAAACATAGGAGAATATTTGCTATTCACAATTTTAGGAAGTCCAAACTTTTGCTAATTTAAGGTTGTGAAAGACGAATATGAGGATCACATCCAAGCTCTTCTAATGACGGTACCTTATTAACTTACTCTACACAACTCATCAGAACAAAACAGTCTTGTATTTCTGCAGATTTCTTCAGAAAAGAGAACATTCTTCATTTCTGAACTCTATGAGGACATGCATTACAGAGGAAACTCACATCCTTGTTGCAGACTTTTTTTATTCTTATAACATTCCTTATGGCATCCTTGCATTAAGGAGTCACTCCAACACAGTCAGTCAAATTGCAAAAAAAAATCTGATTTTTTTTTGTTTTGTTTTAGACCCGCAGAGTTTGTAATTATAGGACCGTTTCTCCTCGCCACCCTAATTTAAACAGATTATGTGTAAACATGTGAATCACTCACTCTCCTGCTGTAACAAATTCACTCGAGCTCATATGAATTTTCCAACATTTTTTCTCTCCACGTAAAATTCACAGCAATAAAACCGACTGGTTGTTGGGGGTATTTTATTTGCAAAATTACATTAGAGGAAATTTACCTGTAACACAGTTTCTGAAATGAGGTTGCTGACCTTAGACTTCCAGCATCATCGCTCCGCTCTGAAGCTCTAATACGACTAATTTCAGTGGCTGGCTTCTCATTACAGAAGCGGACGAAAAGCTCCATGTGACTTTCAGTTCTCGTTTGTTTTATGCAATTTTTTAAAGCTTTTTTTTAGAGCTTTTGTTTTTTTTTTATATCAGTAGGTATTTATTCCTCAGAGAGCAAAGAACGAGGGCAGCAGACGAAGATATTAAGGAGTGCAGACTGTGTTAACACAGCGTTCTGATGTCTCTCGACTCGTTCCGCTCTCAACCAGCACATGCACTCATGTGTGGGTAGCAATGTGCTGGCAGTTCAGAATATTGTGTTATTACCATTTAAATTATTATGCATTTTCTGAAAAAAAAAAAAAAAAAAAAAAAAAATGCTAGAATGTGTTTTGAAGATGAAGTAGCTTCACTTGCGTGGGCATTTTACAATATGGAAATGCTTGATTTTTTTTATGGAAAATATTGCTCTCTTAAACATTAAAGTGGGAATGTGTGAGTGGAGAGAGGAAACTCTTGCTCTCTTTCTATATTCTGCAGAGACGGTTAAGAAAACAATGAGATCTTTAAGTCAGACATTTTCTACAAGCATCGCTGTGAAACGTAGGAAGCAGAATCACAGCAGAGTTTATTCCAGGATGCTAAAGCACACAAACATTGTTCCCATGCCAGTCATTTGGTAATGGTTAATGTCAAATGTCAAAGCCATTTTACAAAACATTGATGTGATTTTCCCTGAAGCACTTTACTGCACAGCAGAGACATGGACTGTCACTAGATAACTACTTTGTCATTTAATAGATTCTGCTGCGAGATAGGTATTTTTAGTCCATGTGCTTTGTAAAAACGTTTATGCCAGAGGTGTACTTTGTCGACATTTAACCATTTAAGTATAGAATACAGTATGCTATATACAGGGCCTGGAAAGCGTAAGCTTTTCACATTTTGAGATCTTAAAACCGCAACCTCAATGTATTTCAATGGGATTATATGTAATAAACAAGTAAAATACCGCATTATTAGGTAACTGAAGCCAAAGTGATGCATGGTTTTCAAAGTTTTATAAATCTCATAGCATATGCAATTTTATTTACTTTCATGAATCAAAACCTTGTTCCACCACCAGTGTCCCTCTCTTACAGTGTGAAGTCCTCTGATAGGTTTTTATCAGGGTTTCCATATTTGCCTCAACTGTGACCAGCTTCCCCATCCCTGGAAGAAAACACAGCAGTTGCAGCATCATGCTGTGGCCTATGTGTTCAACACATACAGCGTCTTACACTGAAAGGTTACATCTTGGTCTCATCTGAGCAAATCTTTTTCTTCCACATATTTGCCCATATTTTCCTTTATGACTGGTGACAAATTTCTTGACTATTAGCTTCCTGTTAAGTGATTGTCCAGCCTGAGCTGTGGATCTCTGCAGCTCCTCTGGAGTTAGTTTGTTTTTTGTTCTGTTCTCTATTCACCAATTAGAGAACAGAACATTAGAAAATAATTGCCAAGGTTAAAAAAAAAGTTTTGTCCTAGTCCACATGTTAATCAATTTATTTTTGTTTTGTCACAACAATTGAATATGTTCTGTGTTTCATTTTTGTTTTGAATGTATTCATTGTAGCGTATGCCTCCTTGTTTGTTATTTGTTTGGTTATCTGGACCCCATTAGCCGTTGCCGTGGCAATGGCTGCTCTTCCTAATAGCTAGTGTGGGATTCTTGATGCTTCTCTGAATAATGGTAAGGCCCACGTATCTTTTCCTACGGCTTCATATACACAACTTCATGCTGATCTGTCACGGAAAACACCAAAGAAATCCCTTGAGATTTTTTATTTTAACATAAAATGTGGAAAACATTTAAAAGGTTGAAATGCTTTTTGAATAAAATATGGATTCAAGACAATAACTGCTTCGATACGCTAATCCTAATCCAAGAACAATTTAGAAAATGCAACCTGGGTTCTCCTCTGTAAAAGAAAACATTTTATCATACTGATATTTTTCTCTCAGAACAGGCACAGGCTTTACTACTTGAACCTAATTTAAATACATTAATGATGTCAACCATGAATTAACAATTAGAGCAGTGTATTTTAATGCTATTCAAACATGCCTGGGGACCATAAATGAGCAATGTAAACATATAAAAGCCGTTACTCTCTATTACTTGAGTGTCTGTCAGCTCCATCTGACACCAAATGGTGTTTGCAAACCAACTGATAAGAACCAAGACTCTCATTTCTCAGAAATGCTGTGTCTGTGGCTGGTGTTGCAGAAACAACACCGGCCATTTGCAGTTATTGATTATGCTATTTTCAAATGGATGGGGAAAAAATAAAATAAAATAAAACCCACAAACTACTGGTTAATCAACATAACCTTATGATAGTTACAGAAAGATAATAGCATCACTGTTCAAAGCCTTTGTAAAGTCAGAAGCTTACATAAAAGTCAAATGGCATTGATGTCACAGTAACTTTGTGACTAACAACAAATTTAAAATTTTTGCTTCCAAAGCCTAAAACCTCACTTATTTTTAAATGTAATAATTTGATGCACAATTAAATTTTTTGTGGATTTTCTCTGTTCAAAACAAGTCAAAATTATAAATATAGGCTGAAACTTATTCATACACAACCACTAATATTTGAATATTAGTTCCTTACCAAGTTGCAGACATGTCAAACACTTATAAAGGAAAAGGAAAATAGATAGGAATACAAATAATGACCAAACTCAAACAACCTAAGATCCTCACATCTAGTTTCTTTAACTTCACCTCAAATCAACAGGTTCAGATTAAAATAAAAATTTAAAAATACTTTATTGATCCCAAAGGGAAATTAACTGTTGTTATGATTTATATTAATTAAAATTCTTCAAAGAGTTCTTTTAGACAGACTCATCTTGGCGGACATAAGCTGATGTTTCAATGGGACAACAACCCCAAACATACATCATAACTGATGTGCAAATAGAAAAAATAGACTAATGTTAAGTCTATTTAACCATTCTTCAAGACCAGATCCTTGCCTACAGTACAACCAAATTAAATAAACTCCATAAACTCTGTCAAAAGTCTGCCAGGATCCTGCAAAGGTCCAAAAAGTATGATGGTGTCTGCAACTTGCTAAGGAACTTGCACGTGTTCAAAACGTTTTGGGCGTTTATGAATATATTGAAGCCAAAATGTCTATCCTGTGAGAATTCAAATGTGTTCGCCTAGTTTTTTTAATTACTATTAATTATTGAAGATACATGCTGTAGCATCACTCCAACCTGAGAAAAGAATGGCTCAAATGTATCATTAAAATCTCCCAAATTATTAAGACATTCACACCGATGATGTGTGCATGTAAACTTAGAGCTTGAATGCAAATGATGGATTTGTTTTTCAAGTCTGTAATGTATTCATAGAGCTGCTGGAATTTATGCAAATAGACAACCAAGTGGAAACGGAATAATTAACTTTAGAAAACTTTTTGTGTTTACATTTCTGTGCCACTTGAGGACAATAATGCCAGAATGTTCCTCTGAGAGTTTCATATCTGTAAGAGCACAGCCAAATGAAGAGCATGGCTCGTATATCCAGGAGCCTTTATGTGCATGTGTGCGCGCTCATCCTCTTGCTCTTCGAGACTTCTCACACTCTTATTTCAATATAGTGCATGGAGGCGGCGGGAGTGTTGCAATGTATGATTGCTGAATACAGATCGCCTCCTGTGGTTGTCACTGCATGCCAGATGACAAAAGCAGCTGACTGCGTGATTAAAGACAAGAGGGGAGCCAAGAGAGAACAGAGTAATTTGATTGGCATTGGCGCTTCTGATTGACAGAAGCAAAATTCCCTAAATTGTGCACCGTGCCTGTCGGGTGTCAGAAAGAACAAAAATGAATCATGACACGGGGCTAACAGGAAGTCGGGGTTTGTCAGTGCTCAAGGCAGGGTGACTTTTACACTTTGCTCTTAAACTTGCATGCATTTCTGAATGTTAAATACTCTTTTAGAGGCTAAAGTAAGTTTGCAGGGCCTTTCACCAGCAGACAACCCATCCAGTGAGCGCAGAGATGCATACTGAGTTCTATATCAGCTTGACTGAATACAAAACATGTTGAGCATCTTTTAAAACTTAATGTTCCTCTCAAACTTTTCTTGGGCACATAAGCGATTCTTGTAGCGCCTAAGGCAATTATTGCATTGACACATGCTGAAAAGTCTTAGAAAGACCCAATATATCAGTCTGGTTCAAATGTGTAATTTATATACAGTTCAAAGTGGGTCTATCCCTATAATCACCCAAATCTTCTGCTTGTCTGAACGTGCCCTCTGGATAAACAGCAGAGGAACGCCTACATGGAACAGATAGCAATTAAAGATATTCAAAGCATATATGGTGAGTCAGCCGGTAATGTGTCTCCATGGTTGATCAAGCCGAGAGAGACGCACTTGGCTCAAAAAAAAACTATGAATTTTTCATGCCTACAATAAATATGTTATTAAAAAATACATAATTAACCAGGAGCATATGGCTCTTTTTTCTTTCTCCGTAAAGATTTTATTCTTTGTCACTGCTTCCCAGATAGGGAGCTGTTAAACCTGACAAGAGCTTTGCTGTGCGCTGTCACTTTGCACCACGTCTCTTGCCTCTTTAACACCTAAAGCTGCACAGAAGAAGATTATTAAAAAATGGAAATAAGGAGGAGACAGGTTAAGTGGAAGGCATTGTTAAATGTGTTTGTCAAGCCATAAAAGAAACTGCTTAGGTAATGTGCGGCATTGTCAAAAGCAGCACAACCAAAAACTAGTCCCTGCAGTAGTCCTACCCATTAAAGATTTCCACATCACTTTTCAGTGAGTAATTTTATTATATTTTGTGGACTTTATATGTAATAAAGCAACAAAAAGTTGGCATAACTGTAAAGAGGATTTAATATCCATTCTCCACACCATGATGCCAGCATTTGACTAAAGGGGAGCCTACATCAGGCCTATCTATTTGGTGACCCGAAGCCCAAATACTTTTAAAACTCCAAGAAAAATTTCTGAAACTCCGACCAGTTTGTGGATCTAATATTATGAAATACACGTCATCTGCTATGATTCAACGGAGTCCAAATCAGTTCAGTAGATCATCTGTAGAGGAAACCAAGTCACCAGCATGTGTAACACTTTTTACCTGACCAAAGTCACTTTTTACCTGACTTTTTACCTGACCAGCATGTGTAACACTTTTTACCTGACCACTTTTTACCTGACCATTCTGACAGGAAAACATTCTGACAGTAAGGCATTTGGTCAAGTAATGCCTTACTTGACCAAATTTATAATGTTCTTCATGGACAGAAGAACATTGTGAAAGTTAACAAAGTCAAATAGCTTCAAAATGTCTCTTTCAAAGACGAAAAGATGGAAACTATTCTAGAATAAAAGTACATAGATGAGTTTGCTTATTCTGTTGACAGCAAAAGTTACAAGTTGTACAATTTTTTAAAAAAACCAGTACAAATCAATGGCTGTTTGAATCTGAGGAGCAGAGATGTAAAGCACAGAGTCTGCTTGCATACTTCCAGTGAATTCAATTAGCTACTGGACACATTTCCAGAAAACAGGAGACAGCAATGATAACATCAGTGTAGCTTTGACATTAACACAGCAGAAGCAACTTTTTACTGAGGCTAAAACTATGGCAGAATACATGATCACAAAAGATTTAGGATGAGCGTCATCCATTAAAAGCACCATTTGCTGGGGATGACTGGACAAACTGACCCGACACAGCTTGGCTTTGCATCTTTGTTCTTTAAGGTGCATCAGCTAATTAACAGACTTCCATATGCTCCACATATGCAGTTTTTTTTTATTTTCTATCATCCATCAGTCCATGCAGTTTGCAAAGCTCAGTAGTGAACTTGAACAACACGATGGAGTCCATTGTGATTATTATTAATTTTACTCTCTCTGCATCTAGCTTACAGCACCACCTGTTCCATAAGCGGCTTGCCAAAAACTTGCTGGTTCATAATGATAGCAGATGACTCAGAAAAAGGAGGGTTCTGGTCCATTTCCATAAATTCACTCAGCGCTTTTTGAAAATTATTATTTAATGAAAACAGAAAAGCACTTATCAGACCTCATTATGGAAAAACAGCTTATGGCAAAAAAATGCACTTTCTGATATTTTTGGATATTCGAACACAAGAAATGTAGGTAGCAGATTTGGTTGAGAGTGCTTTTTGGAAAAAAAACTGTTTTCCAAACTGATATCATCTCTGATAAAATGTTGCACTTCCCAAACCTCAACAGCTGTCATACCAGCCCGTTGTATTCACTACTTCATGGCTGGAGGTCCAACATACAGTGGCTGTCCATTTGAAACACGTGTAAGCAAACAATTTTCATATTTACCGATTAATCTTATAAGGTGACATTGTGTCTCATGGTATTCTGTTCTTTGATTTCTGATTTTGCATGACATTGGTGTCTGATTACCTATGTTTTGCAAGTCAATTCATGTGTGAAGTCTGTTTCCAGTGAGGAAATACTGACTGAGCTCCCTTGTAGGGATACACCTGTGTTTTCTTTGGGCTTTTCCAAGAACAGCTTCTCTCATTTCTGCAGCTATTCAGCTATTCAGCTAAACAGCGCTCCCAGCAAGGAGCCCATGTCACTGTGAAAAAGAGGAATGATGCTGAATCAATGGGGATCACTGCAGGTGATTTCACTGATTAGCATACCTTCACTCCCAGAGAGAGAGAGAGAAGTAATCAGTAAAAGAACCCGGAGTGAATATCATATCCATCCAAGCCTGGTCAATACTTGTGTACCTACTTACAATACAGTAAATCATGCGCCAGGTGTTAGGCAAATAACTCTCTTCCCAAAAGACGGAGCAGAAAATGAATTCTTGATGCACTTAGTGTGTTATGCTGAGCACACTGCTCTTCATTTCCCTACCAATTAAACCCTACTCACAAAAGCACCACAGTACAACATGTAGAAATCATGATGCTTGCAATTCAGCCAAGTTATGTTTATTGAGTTTTATACTGACTGCTTATTTTTTAGGACCTTTAAAGCATCCCCATAACTTAATACTAGTTCTTCCCACGGCAAGGTGTGTTCAGGACGGTTTCCTGGTCTTTATGATGCTGTTTGTTCTCTAATGTTATCCTACACAACCCTGATGAAATATGCTGGGATTGAACTATACACAAGTGGGCTGTTTTGCTAATAAGGGAATTTTTTTAAGGTAATTACTTTATTTAGTGGGTTTAAAGTAAAGGGGCATGGACAGCACATGTATAATTTGTCTGTAAAGGATTTTGACATATACCTTCCACTTTAAAATAAGTTGTGTTGGTCTTTTACATAAAATCCAAATAAATCATACAGCAGAATAAAATACAATAACACCTGTGGTTGTAATTTGTCAAAATGTGGACGGGTTCAAGGAATATGGATATTTTTAATAGGTACTGATCTTTTAAATAGAACATTAATCTTGTTTTGTTCTGAGAGCCTTCCTGAAAACGGCAATATTGTAATTTTTTTATTAACATAATGAAACCGAAAACATTCTGACAGGTGTTTGCTGTGCTGACTCCTAATGGGCTAGAAAAGATTAAATTAATTAAATTAAATGTTCTATCCTGCTCTCCATTTGGGGCGTTTTCTTCTATCACAAAACAAAATGAGATTACTGTTTTTAATTACTTGTTTATTCATTCAAATCCCATGGTCAAGTCATTTTGACTTTCATCAATATTGTCAAATAGAATATTTCTCCTAATATGGTGCAGCCAAATGATACAGTTTTAGTTTTTTGGAGTCTGTGCCGTTAAAAAAAACTGCTTATTGAAGATGAAAATTCTATAAATTCCTCATAAATCTGATCTTGAACTTTCCAATTACCACTGAAAACAAAAGACAATAACACACAGTTATTTTTTCCTAACAGACCTTAAATTATACAATTTATGGTCAACGGGGAAATAAAGGCATCACAACAAATGATTAGTTACTATAGCTAGGTAGCAGTTTATAATCTTTACGTGACAAACTTTACAAGAATTTTGAGACAAGCTATTTTGATTTATGAATGTCGAATTAAACTAGAAAAATTAACATAATGTGACTATTTTGATAATGCACAAGCTAATATTTATTAATCAGCAAAAATGACGTGTCAGGCTCGAGTTGTATTATGGTCATCTATATTCTTAAAATAAACATCCTTATTTTCGAAAGCGACCTATCAGATATCGCGATGTTTGGTGAATGTCATTTCCGGCGCCCATCTTTGTTTCCGTTCGAACCCCCTGACTTTGGAAAGAGGATAAAGTAAATCCAAGCCTTAAAAGTTTTAAAACATATGCTCAACATTCTGGTAAGTGTTGCTGTAATGTTGTTTGTGTATTGAAATGCTTCTCGGGATTTCACAGAGCAGATGCGATGTTTTTTTTTTGCTTTTCACTGAGGATTTTACCAGCTGCTAGCTAGTGTTGTGAACAGGTGTAGCTTAGCGCACCGAGAGACGGTGCGCAGATGCAAAACGTCTGTCGGCTCACAGCTCTGGTTTTGTGCGACTACGTTGTTACTGCAGGTTTGATGAATTTTAATGCTAAGAAAAGCTGGGCTTTGGACAGGGTAGAGTTGGGGTCTTCAAATTGTCCTGAAACATTTAGATGTGTCCCTGAGTAAAATGGCTGAATTTCCTTCTCAGTATGGAGTCTGTGTCGTTTGCTCTGTTTTATTCACACCTGACTTGAATTGATAGCTGATTAACAGTATTTGCTGAACTGCGATGTGTGTTAATGCAGGAAAACATGAAACATGCAGGTCAGTGAACCTTGAGGACCAGGACTGGAAAAAAGCATTTTTTGGCTGACTGGTATTGATTGCGTTTGTAAATTTAAATATTTAAAAAAAGTTGGATAATAACAAAGTAATGGATGTGTCGGTTAAAATTTAAAATTTTGCGTGCTGAAAATGGAGTAATTTCTGTGACACAAAATATCAAAAGGTGGCATATCTTACTTTTAAGAGATATACAAAAAGATTTTACCATGAATCCATATACCATTTCTGATTAGTGGTTCAGACCTATGTCATTTAATTATCTATGCATACAGGGATTAAGGTAAACTAATGTTGGAAAACGTTGTGGTGTCAAAACCAGCTAAGGCTTTTGTTATAATCCCTTCTGTTTGAACTGAATTTAGAAAAAGTAGCAATTTTTTCTTAAAAAGGTAACTTAAAAGTGTGGCTCTTGTAATGTTGTGTAAAAAAATCTAATGCATAGTTATCTAGAAATGCATGCAATAATTTATCAAATATTGGTACTTTATTTTTGCTAAATTGCAAACACCAATGCTTTGATTTGACATGGGGATTTAATATTAAACAGAATATTAAATTTTCCATTCTGAAAATGTAATGAAACTATTTGTTTCTTGGACATTTTAATTTCTCTACCATTAAAAAAAGCAGTGAGGATATAGATATCACTGAATAGCATTTCTGGCAGCTTATATTACATCCCTTTTAACCAAAATCACCCATATAGCTGATGAAATTCAAAACATGTTAATACGCAAATATTAAGAGGTCAAAAGCAGGAGTTCTGAAAGCATCAGTGAGCGCTTTGAACTAGACATAAATTATCAGTGAGGATTTAATGAAGGCATTTGCACTTGCTTGAATTTCTTTATAGATAGAAAAGTCAAAAGGTTTTTCCGACAACTAAGAAAGCCTTTCAGATGAGGGGTGAAATATGAAGGAAATCGAGCAGGTCCAGTTGCCTTCATTCAGCAGTTTCCCGTGATTAAAGTCTTGTTTACCTTCTTTATATTGAATTTATGATTTTACAGTCTCAGCTTTACAGGATCCATCAGCAGCAGTTGAAGTCGTTTTATTTGCACATCATCTTTGTGTAATTTTCATTAGTTTTCGTTTGATAAACTAAAGATTTAAGTCAAAACCATGTATGTGAACATACTGCAACATTTCAGTGAGAAAAGCCAAAACTACAAAGTTGACTGATTAATGATTTCACAGATGCTTCTTTTACTAAATAAATGCAGGCATAAGTTTTGCTATTCATAATTCTTTCAATGTGATGAGTGGAAAAACATGGAGCAATATTTCTTTAGTTGTGTCTTGGAGGACTTTTCCTGCAGGATGCACATAAAATAATGGTGCATTACTGTGGTTGTATTTATCTTCTGTCACATAAATCTATAGGTATTAATTTGCTTCTTGAGTGCAAAATTACTTGGATACATTAATTTACAGAAATGTTTAGTGATCTTATAGTTAGTTTGGTCAATATTATAACCCTGCACTGACTAATCCTCCTATAGGAAAAAAACTGTTGGTTTTAAAAACCCTCTTTAGAGGTTTTTAAAAAGTCCATTTGTGTCAATTAAGTGTAAAAATTACTATTTTTATTGTTTTTGCTTGTTTTATTGAATGTTTTCATCTTCTAGTAACTGTTGAAATTACTTTATAGATGAGTATGACGATTATTATTGACTTTAAAGTCTGCTAGTAGATCAACTTGTTCCTTGAAAAATCTACATGACAAATTGTTCTTAAAAACATAAAAGCAATGTTGTTCTAGGTTATTTTAACTCATAGATCTGAAGGTGTTAAAGTGCAAAGTAGCTCAAATGTATTATGCCAACTTTAGCATGACAAAAAAAACCCATCATTTTGAATGTTTAACAGTTAAAGTTAAGATATTCAAATGTTTCAACTTGTTTGTTAATATCATATTAAATACATTAAATGTATTTAATTATACAAGGACAAACGTACATCTTGAAATGGACAAGTAAATCTTTTCAGATTGACCACATACAGACACTTTAATTCAGAACCTGGGAATCATATTTATACAAGCAGAAATTAGAAGAAAAGGCTGTAAACAGACAAATTGTCTGATTTCAGTAAATGCATTCAGGTTTAAATACACTTGATGTGGCTTTGTCTTGTCTGTCGCCTCATCTTTAGTGTCTGATGCATCTGATTGTTCTACTATGTAAATCCAAGAGACATATAGAGCATTCAAACCCTCCGTTTGTCTTTAATTTGAAGTTCAAATCTGTCATGATTAATTGAGAAGAACCAGTCAGATGGAGCTTCACCAATGATTGTTGCTGAACTTCACTGACATACGCAGCTCACAAACATATACACAAAAGAACTGGAGTTTCTCCTGACTCACTGTGTGTAAGGAGAAGCCTGTCATTATTGTTGTTGAAAAAGGTAATATAGCAAACATAGAAATGGAAATAACCTTTGTTGTCCCTCAGTGGGGAAATTCAGGTGTACCAGCACAAAGTGACAGGCAAGTCAAATCATGTGGGTTCACACCAAGATAGAAATATAGAAACAGAAACTCAGAATAACAGACTATAAAATCTGTTACAGGATAAAAAAAATAATACTGTGGAGTTTAATAGAAATCATAAAAAACTCAGATTAAAAGAAATGTGCTACTGAGTAGGATCATTTAAAGAATATACAAAATGTTTATGTGTATTAGTACATAAAAAACAGAATATTTACAAAACCATAGAAAAATGTGCAAATGTCAGGGATGCATATGAACACTTAGTTTGTTTGGAATCATTGATGTTTATAGAGTCTGGGAGGAAGAATCTGCAGTAACGCTGCTTTGTGCTTCATGGCTGCCACAGTTTGTCACTGAAGGAGCTCTCCAATCTGCACCAACTTCATGCATGGGATGACAGACATTATTCATCACAGATGAGCTAATCTCATCAGAAATTAGCTGCTACTTCAACATTTAACACCATGGAAAACTGCAATTTTCACCAAAAAGATCTTCAGGAGCGCCTTAAAGATAATTTGTTCTGACCTTTCATGTTAGTTGTTGACTAAAAATACTGATTAACAAATATGCTTGAGATAATTTATGTCACAACTTGGGCTACAACCAACAATTAATTTAGTAGTAGATTGTTTTATTGATTATTCTGATGATAAATGCACTAAATTGATACAAAAAGTAAACAAATTCTACAGTTTAAAAGAAAATCTACAAATTAAGCCTTTTTTATACAATATCAGAAACATATAAACAAATAATTAAATTACATTTCTAAATAAGAAAAACATTTTACTGCATAAAATGCTATGTAGATAAAACTATTATCTATAAATAAACTAATTATTTGAAGGTTTGTCTTAAACATACAGATAAAGGTGTTTTTGTAATAAATGCAAAATGTGTGTGTGTGTATATATATATATTAGGGATGTGCTGATCAGGTTTTTTTCTGCCGATACCGATCATCCCTGAGGGCCGATCGCCGATTCCGATCCCCGATACCGATCACATAATAATTATTTATTTATTTTTTATTATAAACACTACTGTTACATTATGTAGAAAAAGGAACCATGAATTCACCTTAATTTAGACAAAAACTTGTTTTTAATAACTTTTCCAAGAAGAAAACTAAACACAACAGGCATTGTGCAAATTGAACTGCTATCAATAATACTATCTTTAACAGACTGAAAACATATGAGGCTCTGAAGAG
>CAEGAF010065655.1:0-78211 GCA_903067075.1 Micropoecilia bifurca
GTGTTAAGCAAAAAAAAAAAATTTTAACCTGCACACCTAACCCTTTTGTTAATTTGTATTTAAAAAATTATTTTTTTTAAATTAATGGTTTTTTTTTTTTTTTTTTTTTTTTTTTGCAAAATCTGTTTTATTATTGTGCTATTTAAGTATTCACACCTTTTGGACTCTTTCCATATTCTGTCACATTACAACTACAAACGTAAAGGTGTGTTTAGTTGGGCTTTTCTTTTTTGTATATATAGATCAACTCAAAGTAGAGCATAAAAATGGAGTTATGCATGATTTTCACATGATTTTCACAGATAGTTTTAAAATTGTGTCATTATGCAATCAGCTAACTACACTCTGATGACCTCAAATAAAATCCAGTTGTACTCATAGGAGCACAACGTTAGTACTCTGACTTTTATTTGGGGGTATCAGAGAAAATAGGGGTAAATACAAATGCACGGCATTATTTTCATATTTTTATTTGGAACCAAATGATTTTAAGACAATAATTATGATTATAATTAATTAATTAATTAATTAATTAATTAATTATGATTAATTATGATCAATTTGAAGTCTGTGATGGTAACAAAATTTGAAAAAAATCAAAGGGTAAGCATGCTACCCAAGATTTTCCCCAAGCAATCTTGGGGAAAATCTTTCTTCTCTCTTTGCATTACCTCTGCGTCAAGCCTCGCTGCCCACAGTAGATCCTGTCTGCAAGAAGAACAGCATGTAAAATCTTCAAAACTGTCAGGGATACACCAAACGCTGGCCTACATTTGGTGTGCAGAAGACCTGTGCCTGGTTGTTGTTATATCACATTCTTTCTACTGCATTATAAATCACATCAGATCACACCGAGATGCACAAGAATAGAAAAAAGCAAAAAAAATCCTGCATACATATGTGGTACATGGTCTGTTTATATCATTACCGTCATCACTGATGCTTTGTGTGTATGAGCACTAGAAATTCACCATAGATCTGACTCAATCTGAGTCAGAGCAGCACTTTGCAGATTTACTGTGCTTCCTCTTTGTATTTGTGCCAGAAAGCTTTGCGATCTTATTTCATTCTGAGGTAATAAAATTAAACTCTTACATCCCACCATGGGCAAAACATGAACGGTTTGTTTACACTGCTTCAGTGTGCCTACAACTACGAGGACAGAAAATACATGGTTAAAAGTAATTACAGCCTCGTTGGTTCACATCACAAGCCACAGTAAAAACACAATCTGCTTTTATATACAACCATAAATGTGAAACAAACCATAGCAATCTATATGTTTATTACTGGATCAGAAACTAAGCAACGTGTTGTCATAGCATTAATTTTAGCATATCTATCATTTTAAATCTTATACCTCTGTTGTGTCTTAACAACTTATTAGCTTTTGTCTTTTTCAGAAATGCCTTTGTAAATTTACTGCTGTCTTTAATATTGTTTTCCCACTGTGTGATCCATAAATGGCCCAAGTGTCAACTATTATATAGGCGGCCTCAGACGACTTGTTTTTTTGGAAACCGTTCTAAACAAATCGATTTCTCTTTTTAAAGTGGTATTGTCAGGGAAAGTCAAAATATAGCTCTTATGTGTTTGGCAGTTTCTTGAAGAGCTGCATTACTTCAATTCGAACTTTTCTGGGACACCGTTTCCCTGGAAGACTGGAAACTGCCCTCAACTGCTTGTAAATGATCGATGGACTTGAAATGGTTTTGACAGTCCTTGTAACTTGTCCCAGAATAATGGGCAGAAAAATTCGAAGATCATTGTCCTTCATCATCAGGATGGTGTTGACATGCATAATTACAATCCAATTCACATGTGGATACTTCAGATTAGCAAACTATCAAACGCTGAGATGCTCGCACTTACAGATGATAAGCTAATCAACCACATTTGATTATCTAAGAGATCTGGCTGCTACTTATCCTTTTTATTCCAATTATATGAACAGGGCGGACCTTTGATACAATCTAGCTCTGGTTTGGGTGTAATTTTAATAAATAAAATTACCACCTAGTGATTAAAATTGACCAGATTTATTATGATCAGGTCTTACTTGCTATCATCAGATGAACTTGTAAAACATGCTATGTAACATGCAAAATCTGCAGTAGACAGGCCTTCAAATATTGGAGTTTGTCACCCCTGCCGTAATTGGTAAGTCAGAAATCAAAAATCTGCATCAGTTAGTCTTTTTCTGGTCTCGTCAGTCCATATGTGTTATGATCTTTATTGTCTTCTCATTCATTTGCTAACTTGATTACCACATTTAGGATTCGAAGACGAGATATGCATTTTAGTGAAGGCAAAATCATAGAAATTTTTAAACAATTTTAGCGCATATTAACAACAGGTGTATAGTACAGACACCTCACAAGCAAAACGGATAATCTGTTAAATGTAATCATATCGTATTTACAAAACAACATTGTCATTCCTTTTAAAGAATCAAAAGGTTTTTCTTCTGCCTATACTGATCCTCTCTTTATCTGCAACAAATTATAATTATGTTTTATTCGCTCTTCCTATGAAATCAATTTTGTTGGCTGACAACGACTGTCAAGTTTTCAGCACAAAGCGTTTCTGGTAGCATTGCACTCTGAATTCATATGGGTCAGAGTTTATTAGGCCAGATAGCCTGCAGAGAAATGGACAGATCTACAGACAGGTGAAAAGAGGCTAGAAAAGAACATCAGGAAGAATAAAAAGGTGGAAAAACATATATCTGGAATAAGGTACAGCTGGGTCAGGCGCTGCTGGCAGCAGAGCAGTCATCCCCAGTCATTGGGGTGAAGAAGGGAAGAGCCTGGAGGCATTGAGTCTTCCACAGGTCCACCAGGTGTGCGCCACAAAGAGTCTAAAACAGACTTCTTATCGCTAGCACTATAGTTAATTTCCACTGAACACGGAGATCCTGTTGATAACCTTGCTGAACCTTATCTCTCTGCAGAAGGCTGAAGGCAGCGAGGCAATATTGACAGAAATGTTTTCAGATTATATTCTCATGACTAAATCAATACACATATGAACCGTCTCCTCAGACCTGAGTTAGCAAAGGAGTCATTGTGAAGGTCAAACAGTTAGCCCATTAAAGAGGCAGCTAGGTGCACAATTTGGCAGCAAATCTCCACCTCCTCCTGCATGGCATGGAGGTAACAACCTTGAGGAGTTGATTAGCGATAGAGACAGCTCCCACGACACAGGAGAGCCCCACCTCATAAAATCCTGGGCTCGGCAGCAGAACAAGAGAGCCTGGGAGAGGGGAACTGGAGGGAATTCGAGGTAGACGAGCTGCCAGCCTCATCTTTTACAGGACAAATTAAAACCACAGCGGAACAAGTCATAAAACAGGAAATAATGAATTCAATTATACTTTTTAGTGTTTAGCGGCTGCTGGTGAGATGTGCTGAGTGGGCAACATGAGGCAGCGGGCACAGGCTGATGACTGTGTTGGTGGCGCTGAGCTTTGCTGCGGGCTGCGTGTGCTGACTGCATGTCTTCATGCCCTCAGGAGCAGTTCAGACCTCGACAGGGCCTTCATTAGCAAATGAATGACTCTTAATTGGCCCGCAAATACACAGGATGCTTGTTGTTGATTATAGAGATTTCTCTATTCTTTTTAAGGCACTTTGACACAAATTGTTAGAATAGAAATTATGATTTTACATGTTTCCTTTTTTCATTGGTTTGACTGGAGCAGGTCTTATTTGCTTTGGGTGTCGGCTTTGTGGCTGCCTAGTGACTGAAACTACAGGAGCTGGTCATGTTGCAGCAATGCATCCAGGTCATAAGATGATGGGATGCATAAGGAGACAGAAATTTAACAATATTTTTTTTGGAAACTCAGAATACCTCTTTTTAGATGGTGTAAAAGGTTTCAAAAATCAGAAGTTGTTTTACATAATATGTGATCAGTGTTCAGTTAATAAGTGATATGCTCTAAATACTGGTTTTATAACTGTATAAATCTAAGATAATCAAAAACAATGTAACAGAATTGATAATAATCATTTTATGTTTTTGATAGCATAGAAAGAGTTTTCTATAAATGTTGAAATGTGTTTTAATAAATATTATTGGAAAAAAAATGTGAAAAATGTGAGAATACAACTTTGATACCAAACCCCTAAAATACATACAACAAAAAAAGTCAAGAACTCGCCTTAACATCTGAGTATCCCTGTTCACAGCTACTTCTCAAAGTGAAACAGGATATTTCCTACGATCAGTGATACTGTTTCCATCCATAATCAACAAATAAGGATCCAGATTAATGTGGCAGAAAAGACTAAATCTTAAGCAACTATGGAAGGTCAGTCAGTATGTCTACTCCTTTCACTCTGTCCAAAAAAATGCCAACAATACAAACTTGCTATTAATAACCAATCCAAGGCTTTTAGCTGCTTTGGATTATATATTTGGTTTCCAGCAGAAACCAAAACTGTCTGAAGATTTAAATTACTCTAAAACTAAGCTGCAACATGGGAAAGTAATACTATAATTATTAATGGCAATGATTTTGGTGGACCAAATTAAACTGACTGGAAGATGTGTCACTGGGTCTCCCATTCTGAATATTTCACAAATTGATGTAGGCCCATTTGTTTTTTATTTTTACCTTAGCTGTTTGCTGTGTCAGTATGACAATCCCCTAATTATGTCACATTATTTGTGAAAGTTATGTTAGTCCGCTCTAAACACTGGATTGCATTAGGATGCTTCTGTACAACGATTTTATAGTCTATTAAGTAAATACACCAATATTAGCAATGACAATAAATAACCAATATTTAATTTCCACTTTAAATTTTAGTGGAAATTTAAAAGGTGTGTCATGGTTGGTTGACAAAGAGGGGGAAGTACCGTTGTTTCCTCAGGGCACCGATGAGTCCGGGTCGTTGCTATGGACAGCCTGGGTGCCTGGGCAAATTTATCAAGAAATTCTCCAGAGGTTTTGTGATGTTTTGGTTTTGCAAGACCTCATACAGTGAGGACTCGTTACAACAATAATTTTGGTGAGCTTGGAGTTGTTGAACTTTTATGACAACACACGTTGTCCCCTGTTCAACCTGATCACTCGATTAAATAATTCTTCAATCAAGGTGAGCATCTTCTGATCTCTGAAGGTCTTCATCAAATAAAAGAGGCGTCTTTTCTCCAGTGGCCAAGCACAGTATATCAACAGAATTGTGCACCTAAAGAAGCACATAGGGCTGCTTTTAGCACAGGCAGTGCTGACCTTCATATTATCAGAATGACAGACAACGCGTGACTTTGCTTCGTCAGACTCAAAAGCAAGACTATGACATCTAATAAAGGATTCTGAGAAAAGATTCTGGGACATATTCTCTTTCTTCAGCCTATCTATATTGCTCTCGACTTCCCCCTCCGCCTCTCACAGTCTATTTTTTACTCTTTTTCAATCCGCTCTCGTTTGTCCCATGGCAGTAGTAACACCTCGGCAGGAGGGAGAATCACAGACAAGAGTCCTGGTGTCCTAGATTCAGCAACACTGGCAGAAGCACGGCTCACACTGGCCGGTCCTGCCGTACAGGACTGAAAAGAAATCCATAGATACCAGTGCAGATTAAGAACACCATAAAAGAGAACACAGGACGTTTACTTTCTGCTCACATGCACAAGCAGATGATGATAAAAGGGAAACATGTTTTTGTTAGGATTATTCCATGTTTGTTATATCAGTAATGCCATCAGCACACTATTTTATCTATGTGTACCAGTGTGTTCATGTGGGATGACTGATATCACAGCAGTATAAAAAGAAAACACAGAGTAAAAAGGTAAACATAGATTTAGGACTTTATATTGATGGACCTGGTAGTAAAGTCATAATGAAAGGAAAAATAACTTAAAGGGAAAAAAATGACAGAAAAAGAAAGAACAAATAACTATCTCAGGAAAGTCGGTGTCCCCTCCATGCTCACCCACGGCCAAGCTGCCAATTAAAAGCCTGATTAAAACCGACAAAGTGTCTCCAAATGAAGAAAGAGCTGTTGGAGGTCTTGACTGCCGAAGCCTGTCAATTACACTGCCAGAGGAAAGCAGTGATGGAAGAGCAAAAAGGGGGTGGCGCTGTCATGAGACCTTTCAGCGTGTACACTCTGACTTTCCAAGCACCTCCACAAATATGGATGTGCTATCATTTCAAGGCGTTGAGTCATTTTTGACATCTATAGTATTTTTATAACAACTAAAGGCACCATGTGTCTAAAAAATGCATAATAACACCAACTTAACGACCTTTTATCAGTAGTAGTTTGTCTAATTGTTGTGCTTCAATGTGGCCCTTGTCCTTTTTGGCAATAAAACTATCAGTCTTTAAAACAAAAGAAAAAGAAGAAAAAAAGGTGAAACAAGTCCATGCAAAATCTTACATATTTTTTTTCTTTAAAATTAATAAAATGCATAACTTAGGTTACAAAAAATGGCAGTAAAATACATCCTACTGTTACATATAGTCCTATCTGTTTAAAAGTTAGGAAATAAAATAATTTTGACAACTTTTTAATATGATTTGATTATGATTTGATTTAAAAAAACACCAAGATATTGAAATTCAACTACTGTACTGATCACATTGCAAATGCATGTTTATTAAAAAATTTGAAAAAATAAAATCAATTCAGTGCTTAATTCACAGCAGATATGAGAACCAGAGGCTTGTTTTGCATAGGTATAAATTATGGTGAAGTCTGCATACATTTTGATATTAACGTTTGTGCATTTAACTGGTAAATCATTAATTTTAAGTAATAACAAGCTTGGTCCAAGAATGGAGAAACATTTTAGATGACAGTTCATAATTTAACTGTCCCAAAAGCTTTCTATAAATCAAAAAATACTGCACTCACAACACATCAACCCTTATCAAGCAAAAATGTAACCTTCTCATTAAAACATAATTAAAATAGGTGTTCTTCTACTTTATGCAAGAAAGGTATCATACAACGGACATACAGGGAATGACAAATCACACAGAGCAATGACACAATGTCCTTTTTGTTTCCTCCTCTTTCATGTTGCCATTGTAAGTCACAGAAGCCCCAGAGTGATGGGCTCAATAGCAAAGCCCTCAATCCCTGATAAACCACCCACGGTGTACATCAGCTGCTAAAATATGATGGTATTCGTAAGGTCGTAAATCTTGTTTTAGTGGGATGGGAAGAGAAAAGAAGTGCTCTTCTCCCCTGTGTAGTTGCAGGCACATCCCTGTAGCCCATTCCACCTCCATTTAAGCTAAATGTCAACTTTTCAGCCCTTTTCCCCTCCTTCTCTGCTTCCTGTGGTTGTCATTTGTTTTAACACTGGGTGAGGAAAGTAGGAAAATAAGTCAACAGGAAAAAAACTAAAAAGAATTTCTTGGCATTGGCTTTGGGGGGAAGAGTGGATGGCCTGAAGTTCTATGGCTTGCAAAGTGGAGAGAATCCAGCGGAGGTATAAAATGGATTCCCGATCTGTCTGAATCTCTAACCCAGCAGCCAATGATATGAGTAATAGGTGCTGCTGTTTGTTACAACAAAGTTCTGCAGCTCTACCAAAAGAATAATGTCACATCCCAGTAGGACCATGATGCTCTAATACCTCATATTTCTTTCTTGTTATGCAGACATGAATCATCGTTAAAATCCCTTATGACATTCTTTGAGTTTAATTAAATTTAATCAATTTCAATATTTATTTACCTTTGCTGGTGCCAAGTAAACGTATTGCAAGATGCTCTGGAAAAACTCTCAGTCAACTAAAGCCAGATGGCTGTGGATTAGTAAATAACTCCTGTGCAATGTCACGAGGAATGAATGGAAACACTTTGGCTGTACTATTGTCACTGTCAGTTCACTGCAATTAATCATTGACAGCACTCATCTACCGCAGCACCGGTTACCCCTCCATCCAATAGGGGAAAAAAAATCTAAAAAATCAGCTTGAAGCTCCATGTGTGAAACAGGATATTAAAGCATTTGTTCAATTTATTGAAGCCCTTTGCTGTTCTTGCTACAGTCACCTTTGAAAAGTTGGCATTTGGTGAAGAGCAACAGATGATAAAGCTTGCATGGCTTCTAAAACAGATTGCTGTGTAGCAAGCATTTTCATTCAGCATGGAGAAAAGACAATGGGAGAAGGAGAAGCAACACACCATTTAATACTCAATGCACAGAGCATTTGATGACATTAAGCTCACAACATTTTACCTGAACAAGTGAGCAATAACAGGCAGCTTGGGCAAAACACAATAGAGTAAATGTTTAAACATAAAAAAACTGCAGCAAATCGCAACAAAGAAACTAAAATATAAGAAATTTATTATGAAGAAAATCAGTTTCTGGCCAGACTGTTGTCCATAAAACACTGTAAGGTATCTTTTGCTCAACCGGCTTATTCAACAGAGGTGCAGCCACTCTTAATATTTAATTGTGCAACCCTCAGAAAAATAAATGCACGTTTAAAATGAACCCTCTAAGTCCCTGTCACTTCCCCCTACTTTGGCATGCAGGCTTTATAGGAATCCTATTGGAAATATTGTGAATTTGTGCTCTTCATACATTAGCATATGTGTTGTCGCTGTCATTTCCAAACCTTTTTTCCCCTCACAATACACAGTATAAAGCAATATGAAGCTAGGTCTGACTGTGTCAGTGCACCCATTCAAAGAGATTCTTGTTCAAAACTTAAAAAAACATAACTGCCTTGTTTACAGCATTTCATTGTCCTGAGTAGACAGCACTGAGAAAAACTAAGATATATAGCAAATAGAAATGCATCATTAAACCCAGAGCACAATGTATCTTAAAAGAATATTACACCGTGTCACATTTTCCAAACAGAATCCTAAAAAATATTGAAAGTACAAACTTAAATAGGTATCGGATTGTTCTGGTACTGGATTTCAAAGAGCTTAAGTGATTTTAAAATGCATTTTTCCAAAACAAAGAGAGTCTTTTTTTTATCTTCCTATCAAAACAGGAAGGCATTAACATATATGGATGATGCCATGTTCTATGGAATAATGCAGACTGAACCTCTCTCATGTATATTATTAGCAGGAAGTGACTTAAGGTGAGGCCACATAGCAATTCTGTGGGTCGCCTCTATTAGACAGAGTGCTATGGAGTTTGAGTGGTATAACACACATGTCCTTGGAATAATGTATTTCAAGGACACCATTTGATCTTGAAATACATTACTCCAACCATACAGCAGCTACATTACAATTGTACAGTCAAAAGACAAACTATGAGTGATTCTGTGGAGAAAAGTGAGACACGCATAGACTGTTTGTTGTTCTAATATAAAACAGGTTGGCAAAATGGAAACGGTAATCTGTATTAGCATCAGAGCGACACCAGTCAGAACCAGAGAAGAATTTGCGACGTTTACTTGAATGCTAACAGAAGCGTGGCTTACAGCTTTTGTCACAAATCGTTATTCCCACAGAGTAATTCTAAATTCATTTGTAGGCCACCATTTTGTTAAGTCTACAAGCTTTTAAACTGAGGATAAATTTCTTATAATTCCTCATCTTTATCATTCCTATTACCACATAATTGTTCAGTTTAAGAACTCGAATTAGAGTCTTTGCTATCCCTACATTTGTCCTGTGTAACCATTGTGGTTTACATGTATATTGGTTTGGCACTACAAATGATAAATGGCATGTATAATGATGTATCAAGTAAACAGGACTCCAAAGTGCTTCACACTGCATTCAGTCTTTCACACAAACACATTCACCTGCTAATGGTGGCAAGCTACCGGATAGTAGCCACAGCTACTCTGCTTCAGTCTGACAGAGGTGAGACTCTCTGGTGCCACCAGGTCCTCCAACCACAACCAGCAGACAAGTTGGGTGAAGTGTCTACCCCCAGGACACAATGACTGAATCAAACCAACAGCCCGCAAAGTTGCAAAAATGGCAGTACATACTTTTTAGAAGTCTTGAAATCACAAACTTAATTTAGTCTTTATTTTTCAAAAGACTCAAATTAGAGGCACTTTTACTTCCTGAGACAACACTGAAGATTCAACAGGCAACTTAAGATGTGTCAGACAACAATAAATGGCATTTTCAAATTCTGCAGTGCCTTCCTGGTACACTTCAAGTGCTAGTGGAAGTGTAAGAAAATAAAATAAAAGGACAAGCTGAACAGTGCCTCAAGTAGTGCAAAAGATACACAATGAATTCTGTGCTCTGGTCTTGGCTGTAAGAGCCACTTTGCTGACTGTGTCCCCTGTGTGCCAGAGCAGGACGACAGTCCTTTGTGTTGCAGAAGTCTTGGGCCATTGAATTCCCCGTGTCAGCACTTCTTTGCTGGGGACAGATCCCCAGAGGTGCTGATTCTCCCTGGGCACCCCCACTGTGAATGACGTCCACCTTCTGTTCACATCCAAAGGGGTAAAAATGGGCCACAATCTGACCCATTTCAATGACTCCCTCCACTGTGTGAACCCAACTGTCCTTAAAAGCCTAAAGTGATGATAGGAGAGGTCATCTATAACCACTACGAAAGCAGGCACACTATTATCAACACTAGATGGTCTGAGAAAGACTCTCAGAAGGTAAGTCGCTCGTGGACAGAGAATGACTTTTGTGAGAAATGACGGCACATTTCTGCTCTCTGACTCTACTTAAAAGGATAGTTTTGTCCTTTATGTTTTTTGTGTTGCAGAGATTTTTTTCGCTTGCTAGTTTAATGCTATCCCATTTTTACACTACTTTTAAGCATTTGATATGTCCTTTCTTGTCTTACACAATGATTTTGCCTCAAGCTGTTTATTGCAGAACATGACTGTGGGCTATAAGATGTGCTCTGTGAATTGCTACCTCTGCATTTAAATTGTCTACGAAGAAGAAAAAGACTTTCTATGAGCAAGTTTTTCTAATTTATCAAGCAAAACAAGTCTCTCTCACCTTCCCATTTTCTCCATTTACCAAATGACAATTTGAACCGTTCTGTTGCTTGTGTTACAAACAGCACTACGCGCCGTTTAGAACCGTTATGCAAACGTCATTTTTGTAAGCATTAGACTCTCCTCAACCATATTATCTTTCACCAACATATTCTAATCAACTATAGAAAGAAAATCTGTTACTAAAGGATCAATAAACCTCAAAGACAAAAAGTAACATTTACAAGGAAAACTTTGTAGTCAGGGATGTTCATCAGGAATATACATCTATACTTTTAATCCAATGCAACTTGTTGCATAGAGACAGACTTTCAAATTTTCAACACAGACGTGTGCTCGGTAAAATCACAAGGTCTTGCAGTGTAAACGTAGTTTACTTTAAATAAATAAGACAAAACTAACTTACAAGCAACTTTTCAGTGAGACAGGTTCTTGTTTTAAGTCAATAATTCCTTTATATTGATGAAAAAGTTGTACAGACAGATTATTTCATTTACAACATAGGAAAATGTCGTGTTATAATAATCTGCCACTGGAACTTTTCAGAGAGAAATATAAGTTTATGGTAAGTCAATAATTCCTTAATATTGATTTAAAAAAAGCACTAATTCAGAATTTCCCAAAGTTTCCTGTGTCTGACATGAAATCTCAAACAAGCTACTCATGGCTAAAATAGATTAGCTTTCAGGTGTATGAAAAGCATCATCAAACAAATCCCAAAATCTTACAATGCAAAGAATCAACTTTGGTTCTCTCTAAATTGACTGAGGCCCTCACCATACAGTAAGAAGTTATCCAACATGTCCTTTTAAGATTGTTTGTTCTATTCTTATGATCCATACCTGCCTACTGGTACCTATAGCTGCCAATTCTGTCAGTAGATAATTGTGCGACTGCAGGCCAAATGGTGAATTGTGAATTGATTTCCTTGTCTTTCCAGGAACACATACCTTTGTTTATTCATCACAACAGCTCAGGACAACTTATCAAAATAAAACAAGAACTAATTGTTCAGATACTAGACCCTACTTTTTCTATATTCACTTAATAGATTGATATGGTGCATGTAAATGGTATCATATCAAAATGAACTAAAATCTTGAGGAATTGTTCCAGCATCTTGATCTATGCAATGAAGAATTAAAGCAGCTCTGTTACTGTTAGCAAGTGTAACTAGTAAAGTGGCCAGTGAAGTTATGCCAACACATTGATCTGTAGCAGACGGCCTTGTACACTGAACTCATGAATCTCCCCCAACGAAGGTAAGTCTTTTCCAAACTCACAAACACACTGAGGCTTGTCGTGCACTTTCTATCAGTCACTCAGTCAATATCCAGTTTCCCAGTTATTTGACAGAGCGTTCTTCAACTGGGGGCACACAAAAATTTGCAGAACAAGAACAGAATGAGGTGCTGCAAATGGTTTACAAGCTGGCCTCGGGCGGAACATGGTGATGGAGAAGGTTACAATACAGGTCCGTCCCACTGAAACTTTTACAGCCCGTCTGGATGGAAATGTTTTCATAAGCGTATCAAATTCATCAAGGGACTATTTTATGGGGGGTCGTAAAACAAAGTGTGAAAAATACATTGCCACAGGCCAGAGAGGGTTTAACTTCCAATGTTCCTGGTGTGACCAGGAACTGAGCCTGAGCATCTCTCAGCAGAATATGTTATTTCTCTCCAGAGTAATTTCACGGTCAACATGGGCAGAGTTGCAATACTTCGGATGCTCATAACACAGGTGGGACGGCAGTTCAAGGCAGCATCATAACTATTGATGTGTAATTGTACACAGTCACAGATGACAACATCAACCTATCTGGAACAAGAGACTCAACTAGTTCCTTATTGAATAAAGCAGCTTACTGTCATACCAGTTGATTACAATGCAATAAAAAATACCTGCTTGGAAAAACATATTAAAAAAACACCTTGACCTACTGTGCGACCGACAGGACTTTAAACTCACTTCTGAGTTTCGGATGAAGTGGTTAAGTCTTGATAAAGGTGCTGCAGTTTTTTTTTTCTTTTTTCTTAGATGTCCCCCTGATGGACAGGCCAGACGCTATAAGATGACCGTCTGGATAATATCTTAGATAAGAGCGTAGCTGCAGGGGTCAGATGAAGACGCAGAAGACGGGGAGAAGAGAGTGAGAGAGATGAGGGCCTGCAAATGAATGCAGAAGCTGTAGAACACCTTGACAGGCAGATCTCTTGCTATGCACGGGATTCACCTCGAGGGACGTCTGGCTAATTTCCAATGAAAACAGCAGACTAGCCAGGCAGGAGGCAGAAGGAGGAGGTAACACAGAACAGTGAATAGGTAAACTATTTTCAGTTCGGAGACAAATCTAGTCACTTCTGTTGTCAGTACTTGCTAGAGAAAATTTGGGGGATAAATAATGGTAAAACAGGAAAATTGATCCAGGTTCTTGATTAAGGAGGTCTGATAATGGCATATGACTTTTAATATCACTTTTCCATAAAGGGGGCTCATTAGCATATTTATTGGGGTCCCACTGCTCCACTGTACGTCGTCATCTCTCTGCATTTCTTAATCTGAGCCCCAACATATAGAAACAATCTTATTGCAATTACATTATCACTTACATTCACTTTGTTTCTCTCACATGCAGCTTCAGCTTACATTCCAAACGGCAGTGAGGTGAACGCGGAATAGCAAACAAGTTTTCTTCTGGTCTCGTCCCCATAAAGGGAAATATGGTCCCTTTGGTCTCCAGACACACTTGATATGCAGCCGCTGCAAATTAGCCAAAAGGCTGCAAATGCGAAATGACTTGATATTCTAATCATCTGCATGATATCACAGCACAAAGAAAAGGGAACAGTCATCTGTATTGCCTTGATTAGTGAAGAGCGCAGGCAGAAGAACGCCATTGTCTGTGTCAACTAGAAACACTCATTTTCCTGCAAGAGGCCTCTGTCTAATAGAGGTGGCCAGGAGAAAATGTGCGCAAATACTCCAGCTGGAAAAGAAAGGCTGCCTCATCAACAGTGGTGGATCTATTTGGAGGTAGTGGAAAGAAGGAAGGAAAAAAAGAAAGAAAGGAAGAAAGAGAAAAGGAAGGAGGGAAGGAAGGAGAGAAAATAGGTAAAAGAGTGAAAACAGAGGTTGCTCCTAGAAAGGTCAGGCTGATTGTCTCTGCCCAAATATGCTGGCCTTTTCAAAATTAACTTGGCAAAGGCGATATTTTCCACAAAGGCGGCATCATGAATCAAAGAAGCGTCTATAGTTCATCCCTGAAAGCAAAACAACTTGCCTCCCTGTGAGCTCTACTCTTCCTACTGATGGCCCACCCTCTCATGTAGCACTGACATCTCCAGTAATTATGTAATTAACACCATGGCAGGCCTGATTTCAAAGAAAGTACATTATAATTGTATTTGGTCGTTCATTAGTTTGGCTAAACATTTGATACACTGTGCGCAAGTGTGGCAGGGGGCCAAAGGCTGCTTGTTTTTTTGGAATGCAATTGCTGTGTCAATGTCTTGATTGGTTCCTGCTTGATACCGCTGACAGTACAGGTTTTTTTAATTCACCAATAATTACCCTCACTCCCTGATACAATAAAAAAGTCACTGGTCTCAGCTAAGATAAACCAATTGGCTGCACTCCTTTTGTCCCTTGCCTCATGGTTTGTTTTCTAGTGTGGATAATGTCCAGGACTCAAGCTAATGTTAGAAACAAAGAAAGAAATAAAAATATTAAAGCAGACAGTTCAGCGGTTACTTTTTTTTAATGCACAAGTACGACTGTGAATAATTTGTAATGAAAGAAAATCAAAAGCCAGTTCTAAAGTATGTGGATTTAACTGTATGAAAAGCTTTGCATGGTTTCGGCCTTTTTGTTTGACTGGAAGTACCTGTAAGTTTCAACCTTTAAAAAGTTGCTGCACAAAATCACTTTCTCACTGCTGAGAGTCGCACAATTAAAAGGAAATTTGTCCCAATTTGCTAACCTGTAATGAGATACTTTCCGTGTGATTAGTGGATCACACCATTATGATGTTACTCTCCAGTTAGGCAGACAGACAACTGGGTCCCAGTAACACCATATTCGTCCCTGTCCCTGTGATGATTTCTTCAATTAAGCCTTCCTGGCAGAGGAGGCCAAATGCTTAACTAGGCAGAATTGGAGCTGCCACTAGCTAGAGGTAGCAATGGGCTCCACTTCAACAGCTCATTCATCAGGCCCGGTGCTACCACTGGGCCACCTGTTCTGACACCATGCAGGGTTGGAGGCATTTGCATTCTGCTCTGACCGCTTTCTTTCGCCCTCCTCACTTTCTCTCTTTCTCTCCTTTTCTCTCTGTACAAGTTCTAAAGTTTCTCAGTGGCAAGCCTGGCAGATAATTGAATACCGGGGTTTGATTTAGTTTGAAATCAGTTTGGGAAGGGGCTTTTCATTCATTATGCACCTTTGCTTTGGCACTACGTCTAAAATCCCTCAAACTCTGGCATGGGCCTCCGACATCGTCAATTCAAAGTGAAATTAAGCAGTTTAGAATTGGATTGACAGGCGAGCATGATGGGCCATGTTGTGGAGGAGGGTGTGTGGACTTTTTGTTTCCTCCCCGTTCTTGGGGTGTCTCTCTCCTTTGTGCTCTTTGTCACCACCAGGTGTTGCTGTGAAATAAGGAGAGAGGTGTCGACAGGAGGCAGCCATGCACATAGCTTGACATTTTAGCCATCTCCCTGCAGAGACATAAGGCTATTGTGTGGGTGGATGTGCATATTCCCAGATGTATAACAATTTGCTCTGTGAGCATCCGCATGGGAATATGTGCAGGCCTCTATTTCGAAGTTTGAATATCAAGTCCACGTTTGCCCACAATTTTTCCTGTATTTCTGCATTTGATTGTTCCACATTCAATATGAAAATATGCTGAAAGTTCAATTTTGTTCTTCTTTACATAAATAGAAAAAAATATCCCACAACCATAATAGGTATAATTTCTCCCTTAAATTGAAAGGGGGAGGTAAATGTACATAGCTTCAAAATTTAAGAATAAATTATCATGAGTTGAGGCTTTTCCACAAATTGCAAGAAATACTGTAACTTCGTTTACAGTTAATTTGTTGCAACCACAGACTTCAAAATAATTGATTGGGATTGTATGTGGCAGACTAACAAAAAGTGACACAAGTGTAAAGAAGGAAGAAATTACTGAGTTCTCTGAATCTCAACAGTGCGGTGTGAATTGTTCTTAGCATTACCTTCACCAACAAACGTGAACGAAATGGCTGGATTCCCTCATCAGCAGTCTTGTCAGGTCTGCAGAGGACTGGTAGAGAGCTATTTCATCCAGGTGGTGGTGGTATTATTGTGAACTGGACTTGGGCACATCTTACCTAATAGACATCATTCTAGCTGGCCATATGTTGGGATCACTCGTCACAAATTTTAAAACAGGACTTCTAGTGTCCTTCTTCCTTAGTTGGTTGCCTTCTCTTCACCACCTGCTTACTAATCTTATTACTAGTGGTCTATTTGCCAAATCTGTCAGTTTAGGTTATCAGCAATGATGATAATTTTACAGTACATTTATACTTCCAATTTCCACAGATTGTCATAACAGAAACTGTAAGATGTACAGCCTAATCCTGGTTTAAACTTCAAAACCTACTGTCTGATATGTACCTGGTTTACAGCTGGGCTCTGTCTCTTTACAAGTGACATTTAATGGCATAAAGTTGTACTTGCATCAGTGCAAATGTACTGCAGTAAGGGGGTTTAATACAAATGAATGCCACACCTTTACTATCAGTAAGTAAAAAAATCTGTACGTTGTTGTAAATTCTTAAAGCAGACATCGATCTCTGGCAGTCATCATCTCCAGCTCACGAACTGCAGCCTAAAGTGAACTTCAGCTCAATGTGATTGAAATAGTTGACTTGGTCAGTCAAGAAACTTTTTCCTTTAAAAAAGTCTTTTCTTCTTCTTCTTTTTTTATTTTTTACTTTAGCTTACCATTTTGGATTGCTGTCCTATTGAATGATGAAATGCATTCCATGTATTTTATTGCATTTAGCCGAATATGTAAACACAGCCCATACAGTCCCACATTCACTCTCCATTTGAAGAAAACTCATCAATAACTGCCGGTTTCCCAGTATCAATGCATTTGCAGCCAAACACACCCAGGCCGTAACAAAGCCTCTCACACATATAACGGATGATCTTACCGCAGACGTCCCCATCGTGTGGAAAGAGAACGATTTTTCTTTTGGCCAACCAAAACCTCTGTTCCATAACACAACACAAACATGACAATAACATAGTTGGCAATAATGCCAATAATTTTCATTTCACTCTTTCACAAAAACAGCTTCTAAATCAATTCTGAGCTCTTTCAGGAAAAAAAATGATAATTTGCCAAAAGAAAAGTACGAGTAGAGTGTTTAACTTCATAGCAAAGTTTGTGAACACATGCAGCTCACCTCATGTTTTTCTCACTCTTCCTCAAACGTTAACTCCTTATTTTGCCTGATTCTTGACTCATTGTCATCTGGCTAACTTGAGGCTGTGGTAGATGGCTGAAGCCCCTGGATATGATAATCCGTGGGCTGCTCTGACCTTGGGAGAATGTGTTTGCGATGTGTCAGACCCCCTAATTCATCAGGGACAGGCCATTAGCTAACTATCCAGGCACACAAACACACAATGGAACAGGAAGGAAAGTTCTTGGGGAAACAGCAGTGCCCCTCGTTCCTGAGACATCATTAGTTACTGCCTTTCAAAACTGCTGAATTGGGACACTTACCTGACTTGCCCCATTTTTTGCACCATAAGAGCTAAGATGTTGATGAATGAATGCATGGAACTGTCACTGGCAGGAACTGGGGAGAATAGGGTTAAGAATATATTGCAGCTAAACTCTGGAAAATATATAAACAAAGGAGGGTGCTGCATACATTCTGTTTACCTTCCACATTTACTTCAATTAGCAAATTATTAATTTCGAGCATACAAGCATTTTCAATCCCATTCCGTTGCGAATGAAGGACAGGGTATGTAAATTGAGTATTTTCAAACAATTTCAAAGATGGTAAGGGGCTGCCTCATGAGGTCACTGGTTGGTAACAGCCTCATATATCTAGATGCCAAGGGAGATGGAATGGTAATTACTCCTGTGCATCTCTGTGCACAGACACAGCCTCTATCTTGTAAGCAGCAATGATTGACAGCCTCAATAAGAGACTTGCACCGCACCCCCTGCCCTCCGCCTACATGCCCCTGTGACAAGTGGTCAAACCCATTGTCTGGTGCCCCCCAGGCGGGGCATGGGTGACATCCCCCCTCTGATAATCCTGCCCATCACATCCATCATGCCACCCTGGTCACCCCACGAGAGGGCACAACTGAGGGAATCTAATCAGGCAGTCTAATTGCAGAGCAGGGGTAGCCAATACCAGACCTGAGAGGCTGGCTCTGCCTGGGCAGGCTCAGAGGACGTCAATAACACTCAGCGGGTGTCGATTCATCAAACCTGCTTAATGTCATTAGCCCTGAGAGGCTCGCTTTCCCCCACCACACCACATCCCCACCTACCACCATCACCCTCCTAACCCTCAATCTTATTCATTCATGCATCAAAGTTTCTCTGACTCGCCTCCTCTTCTTGTTGCTACATCTATTCATCACTTGGTCACATTAGTTTTTCCCCTACCTCCTATTATACGCGATATGTTTACCCTGCATAATAAATTCAAAACTTGCTTAGAAAAATATACATCTATCTTTCTGTGTTTGGTTAGTTGGGATGTGAATGCATTTCACGTCTCTGTTTCATTAAAAAACTTCCTGACTTTCTAAGTTCCACCTTGATTTGGTTTTGCTCTTCTGCCCCAACATGTTTCCCCTCCTGCTCTCCAACAACATGTGGCTTATATTCCAGCTGTTTATTAAACAATGCCAGAGCCTTCTAGGAGCAGGTGATGCAGTCAATTACTCCACAATTACCTGGGTAATTATGCAAAGGAGGAGAGAGAAGAGTGGCGTCAAAGAGATGAAGAGAACTTTGGCAGCGGTGTATTGGCTACGCTGGCTGTGGTTCGGGGCCCAGAATGGAAAGAGATTGAGACCTTGAAATGACAGTGCCAGAAGCAATGCACCTATAAAGAACGATGCGTGGTTTTCCATGCCGACAACATATTTCTGTGCCAAATTAACATCCAAGAACACGGGTTTGAAGAGTCAGTTTCTGACTCGGTACACTGACATTTTGATGTTTGTGTCTACGAAAAATTTCAAAGTGCATTTGTAAGTCAGCTTTTCATGTATTTCAGACCATAGAAAAAAAGAGGATTTCAACTATTATAAATAAGAGTGTTTGAAAATCAAAGCACACACCATCATTTTGCAGCTTGTAGAACCACATTTAGAAGCAAAAAATGGAAGTAATCTTTTTTTGTTTTAATTTTGTAGTTTAATTTGCATAATCACCTTCTTATAAAGGAATTTTGATTAATCTCTGTATAAAATTGCTTCGGCTCACTGATTTTTCTTTGTAATAATGTATTCCCAGCTTTCTTGATATCAGTCAGACTGAAGTCTGAACTTTGTAGATTTGCTGCTATGTTTACGATCATTGTCCTTTTATACAACCCATTCTTGCCAAGCTTTAGTCGTTGGACATATTGTTTCACGTTTCACCCAGACATACAGTCATCTGCAGAGGAGCTTTTTAGCAACCTTTCCAAGCAAATTATCGTACATGGACTGTGTTAATGTACACCAAGATTTTTAAAGGTTACTGTTACAAAACTGCTAAAACCTCCAGTCATGAAGTGTTCAGCAGCTATCTGTTGATGCACACTGCAGATAAAACACCTGAGGGAAGGCTACTGCATCTTTCTCCACCTTACAAGACGTCTGAAAATATTTCCAGTTTTGAAAACAGAGTGTGGAAACTAATGGACCACTACCCATCTCTCTTATGAACACTATTTTAAAACAACTGTTAGCAAGAGCACACTTTTGAAAGTAGTCAGCTGCAGGCTGGATATCTGAGAAGACCCTAACCCTAATACAAATAAAAATAGATGAAATTTCATATTGTTTACAAACAATACTTGCAATATCATAAATATTGACATCTATGTTATGATGCTTTCTAATTATGTCAAATCTGAAACATAACACTTGTGATTTTTTTTGTTATTTCATTGTTTAGTGCATAATCTGATGCTGGTGTTAACTTTTTGGGATCTACAGTCCTGGTCAAATTTGCAGCTGTCTTCACTGTTTTCTGCTTGTGAATAGTAAT
Organism: Micropoecilia bifurca; assembly: GCA_903067075.1. Taxonomy (NCBI): domain Eukaryota; kingdom Metazoa; phylum Chordata; class Actinopteri; order Cyprinodontiformes; family Poeciliidae; genus Micropoecilia; species Micropoecilia bifurca. The sequence continues at coordinate 20,222 of CAEGAF010065655.1, forward strand.
GTAGCATAATGACGACCTTTTGTTGTTTGTTAATGGACATAAAACCTTTTCCTGGTTAATGGATATAAATATTTGTTTCTTCAACAGCATAGAAGTCTTTTACATTGGCACGCACCCCTGCAAGTTCCAGATCAAGAAATTTCCCATGAGCTCATTTCAAAGTTAACAGTAGTCTAGTCTTCTGAAACACAAGCGCCTATAACCCAAGAGGCAAGACAGCAGGTCCAGGTGTCAAGTAATTTCCGTAGAAGTACACAGAGATTTGAAAAGACAGAGGAGGAAAACAATCTGAACAAACAATAAAGGTTAAATAAGAGTTGGCAAGAAAATTAGCAGAGAGTTGCACGTAGTGTGTGTCGTATTTAGAGCAGAATCCGATTGAATAAGTGGAGCGGCTTACTCTGTTGTTTTGCTTTAAAGATCCTTGTTAGCGCACATAAAGAGCAGTCAGAGTTGGTAACATGCACATTCTCTTTCTCTCTAAGAATACTCACTGCTGAAAACAACCAGTGCTGCTCTGCAATCATCCGTGTGGACTGTTTTACACATTGACAGTGAAGCTCTTGTCAAGTGGGCCTGGCAAGCATATCTTGGGGTAAATTGAAGCATACAGTGGCTACTCTGAAACAAAATGAGTCAGATGGGACAAGAGGGTCTAGCATATTTCCTGCCACGAGTATTTTGTGCACTTGGACTGAAGATATTTTTCACTGGCAGGGTGAATACTAAATTGCTCTGTGTCAGCTCATCCCTTAAGGAGTATTGTTGGTGGGTATACGGCTTGCCCACACATGGTTTCTCCAAATAGCCTCAAGCCAGTAAAGCCATCTTAACTCTCTCCAGGCATCTCAATGTGTTGCTGAGGCTGAAATTTTGCTTGCCTTTATTAAGACTCTTCAAATTGAGAATTCTGTGAAATATTTGTCTTCATGTTTCTGATTAAATTCTAAATCCCTGCGACATCTGCAGGTAGAGAGCACTGTATGATTCAAAAGTATATGTCAAAGATGGAAGCAAAACAAAATGGGGTTGTTTTTCTTCCCTTTATGTTTGGTTCAACTCACTACGAATAGTTTATGTCTCAGAAGTAGGTGGTCACATGACCGTCATGTGTTAGTGAAGATGGGCATGAGGGAATAACTTCACAGCTCCGTATCTTAAATCTGTGGGATTAGGCTCCATTAAACATGGAGCACCGCCAAAGCTTTATCTCTGGATTTTCACTGTGAGACAAAGGAGAGAGTGCAAGGGGGAGGGGGACTGGGAGCGAGAAATAGCAATGAAATGTCCTTCACCTTTATCGACCAAATTATATAAAAAAGGAGGGATGAGGAAAAATTGCTTGCCTGGTCAACAGTACAATGGTGCGTAGAATAAAATGCCAAAACGTTTAAAATCCAGGCAGGGACGCGTAATGCTGGTCACTACCTCTATAGCTATGTCTAGGATACACCTGTTCATATTTCCTTGGCACACTGGCCATTTCAAAAGTAATGACCACTGTTGATTATCTTCACCTCTTTCTCTGAAAGAAAAACCCTCTTGCTTTTTCTTTATTATGCATATTGATATATTTAATTAAAAAGATGATACTTACTGTATCTTAAGACACTGGTAATGCATCGAGCAGCAAAGACGTCTCACAGCTGGAGGACTTTATCTGTGTCTACCTTCGTTTTCACTCAGAGAAATGACCTACAGCCTCCCTATAACTAGAGCCAGAATAAGGTGAGCATGCTGGGAGTCAGGGTGGTCCAGTGATGAACACCCTCAGTGTCCCCCCACCCCACCTTCATCCTCTTCCTCTCTCCTCTCTCTCCTCTGGGCAGTTATCGATCGGATCTGCTCCTCTCTCAACTGGAGCCATGATTCATGTTGTTCCGACCGGTCTTCACTCACCACACACAGACACAGCTCAGTCATGCTCTTTCGTATCTATGTGTCCATCTGTCTCTGCCTGCTCTCCCACTCTCTGCCCTCAGGCAAGTCAACCTGCTGTCCATATATAAGGCCACCGCGGCCTGGTTTGCTCTTGAAAGTTCTGTTCTGTTTTTGTTTTTATTTTGTTTCTATTAACTCTCTGAATATGCTTATGTTTTTCTGTTTTTATCTTAAAGGGTAAATGTCGTGTTGTATCACCAAAGAACCCCTAAAGTTCAAAAGTGTAAAACGCGTATATAAATCTTAATTTGGCTTTCTATTTTCTTCTCAAACTACATACCACATTAATATAATAATTTGAAAACACTTTTTGGTGGCAAAAATTGATTAACTAATCTTCTCTAGTCCTCCCATGGTCTTGACACAATGCTCACGAGAAGCATCGCGGATTTTACTGTCGGGCTGTCCTGTCAGATCGTCAGTTCCCAGAACCACAGTCCAAAAAAAATAAATAAAATTGTAAAAGCACATGCAGGATCAGTGCAATCCTGCTGGACCGCGCACAGGTTAAAAAGCTTGTAGCGTCCAAATGACCCCGTCTGTTAAGACCTCGGAAGGGTTAAACACTATATTTGGATGGTGGAACACCACCTTAATGGATTATCAAATATGTTTTATGTGTGTCGCCACTTAAAAAGGAGTTTCCTGCAAAGTTTGTCTATGTAGGAAACAACTGAAGACATATGTCTTCTCAGTCTCTCTCTTACTCTTCCACCCAAGATTTTGAGACATTTAGACTCTGATTTAAGGGAAGGCACAACTCAAACTTGACAGAGGAGGACACAAGACAGTTCATCCCAGAGCTACAGCTGATAGCTTGAGCGATGATTAAACAGTGAGACCATAGAGGCTTCCGCTCTGCTCTCTGTGATCAAGAAGTGTCTCAGATCAGAAATTGCTTTGTTACAGCTTATGTTCTTTCTGTGTCAGAACAGCAGGTCTGACAATATCCACAGATCTCATGGAATCAATAATTTTCACTAAATGCCTTTCCTGCATGTTTAACAACAATAATTATCTCAAGCTGAAACTAATTTTCTTAACTTTTCAGTGAAATGAATGAGAGCTTCTGATTTTACGTCCGTTTTTCCACTTCTCGCCGATCCACCATGTTAAACATTAACTTGTAGTGACTTTTATGGCCTAACAACACATTGGTGAGGGCAAACTAGCTGCAGAAGGACATGTAGAGTTTGACATTGGCGTGACAGACTGGCCTCAGAGCAATGTTTTCATAGCTGTCACTGTAGCATAGTTAAACTTTTCTAAAATTTTCTATTGAGACTTACATACTACCTTATAGCTTCCTGATATAAAGTAGGGAATTCTAGTCAGTTATTTAATTAATGAGGAAAAAATCTCCCTGAGATAAAAGATCTTTTACAACAGTGTTGTGACAATAAATACAGCACAATATTTATAATATTTTGATAATTGTTATGATGCACAAAAATTATTTTGAATAATAATTACAAGCTAAACAAGCCAAGTTTAAATTCGTTTGTGGGGTGCAGGTTAATTAGCTGCTCTCGAACTGCTGCTCTCAGACATTTTCTTTCTCCTCAATGTATAGTAAGTCATGAAACTTTAACTTTATTAACTAAAATGCAAGCTGAAGGCTTTGCAATCATTTCTGGTGTCTTGGTGGACATTGTATTATGAATTAATAGCTGAATTTGGTGCATCACTCCTCAGGCGCACCAGAAAACAACTTGAGAAGCAGCATGCAGCACAAATCTGGAATAAACTTCCAGAAAACTGTAGAACAGCTGAAACAGAGTACCTTTAAACCCACAGGTGTAGAGCTGCTTTGGAAACATTATGCATTATGTAACTTTTTATGTTTTATGATGTAAAACACTTTGAAATGCCTTGTTCCTCAAATAAAATTTGATTGATTTAGTTGTTTGTTTTGCATCTTTTCCATGTTTTCTAATATATTTCTTAATGTCAAAACTACAAATGAATATAATCAGTGTTTACAACATACCACTTTGAAAGTTGTAAACAATAAGATATCTAGGCCCTGCATTATAAAGTCTCATTCGGTTAAATACATGAGTGCATTTTCCATGCGGTTGCATTTACAAATACCAAGTTAAGTCACAATTATGTTACAAAAGATTTGAATAATGACAGATTTTAATTTTTATGTAGGTGATGTAGTATTTTAAAAATATGCATTGTTTTTTCATCTCTCAAAGTGTGCAAATTGTTGCAATGTTGAACATGGATTCTTCTTTTTAAAATAAATATAAAAAAAGCAAAAACAAAACAGAGAAAAAGAGAGCAAGCGAGAGAGAAACAGAGATATGTTTAGGCCTTGCAGCAGCAGAAGGACATAAAAGCCTAGCTTCAGCCAAGGCCCCTTCTCCAATGTGTAGAAATTAATTGAGTGAAAAAAATCTGCTGTTTAAGGTTGAAGTGGGTTATGGGAGGCAGTGTAACAATTGTTTTCTGTTTGCCAGGGGCTATATATCGTTCATTCCGGCTTTCTCTCTTCTCTCCGCTCAGCACTCTCCTCTCCCTCTCCGCCCTCCCGCCTCCCTCTCCATCCATCCACCTTCTAAGTCTCTCTTGCTCTCTTCTTTTTCATCAGTCCTCTATTTTCTACCTTCTCCAGTCTTTTTATTTATTTATTTATTTATTTATTTACTTTATCTTCTCATTTTCATCTATTACATAGCAGATGACTTTGGTGTCCTCAAAAGTAATTTTCCAGTAATAACTGCTTGTATTTCAAAAATGGGCTTTTGGTTAAATCTGCTTATATGTATATTTAGTGTGACAATTCATTCACAGGTGTTGCATGACTTTATATAATGGCTTTTTACCATTTTAGTGATAAAAGTGTGTCAGAGAGGAAGAGAAAGCACATGCGTTTGTTACATTTCTACATGGCTACATCATTATGTAGCGACAGAGGACCAGTGTCAACACGTAGCGCTAAGCTATCTTAGCAAACCCCTTGGGCTTAGACGAATGACTTGTTTTCTCTTCACATTTAAATGTGCATCAGAAAGTCTCCTGGTGCCTTCCATTTCAACAACAAAAACAACAAAGATTAAACACATCCATGATTAACATCAACAGAACATGTTAAATGCAAGACAAAAAGGGGACATCTATGATAAAAACACAAAAATATCCCTCTATTCACTGTAGAAACAGCGTTAAAGAAGCTGAAGGACCCTGTAGCATGATCAATGCAACTAGAGCACACTAATAAAGTGTTGTCTTTGTTTACTATCTGTTTAAGTATTTTCGCAGTAGCCTGAAGCAAAGGAGTTTAAACCTGTTTCCTGTGTTAAACTCGTCTTCGCCACCCTTTTCTGCAAATATCAAACCTTGCAATATCACTATGAGGAAAGCAGAGTTGCTCAGCCTGCATAAGTCTATACAAACACTTCCCCATTCTCTTTGAACTTTGCAGTTCAACTCATTATACCTACTTTGAAGAGTGAATGTTTGAGCTTTGGGTACATTTTGATTTTGTCGTTATTAAATGCAACACGGCAGCAAATTACATCTAAACTACTGTTTTTCTGGTTAATATTGCATGGGCTGAAAAGCAGTAGCCAGCAGAAAAAAAAACAGCTTAATAAAGAAATATACATGTGGCCGATGTGAGAGATGCTTCTGTGTAGCAAATTGATCTCACTGCAAACGTCAACAGAGAAATATATTTATACATATATATTTTTTTCTTTTTTGCCGATGAAGCAGAAAAGCTGTTTTGGAAAAGCAAGACTGCACAGGCATTTAGAATAAAAGGGCAATATTATCTCTTGACTCTACACTTAAAAATCCATGCCTCCTTTGCTCCCCTGTAGCTGCATCTTCCACTTCAAATCAGAAATATGTATAAGGAATCAACTATGAAAAGAAGAGTTTTTCCAAGGCTGTGCAGTAAATGCAACTCATAATAGGTATAACTCCCTTCAACTTTATTAGGATTCCTGGTAAAGCCGTGTAAAAAGCCTTTAAGAGGTCTTTACCATGCATGAGTCTAATATCAGACAAAACAGTTTAGACAAACCTTATTAAGTAGATTAGAGAAGCCATGTAAAAATACTGGTTTTGCAAAAAAGAACATTTTCAATTTACAGTTTATTTTCTTAGTTTCTGGTTAGTATTATATTGGTTTTAATTTATTAAAACCAATATAAATTTATTAAAACCAATATTGCTGACTAAAAAGTCAGCAACGTGAAATTCATGTATTCATCTTCAAACATTATTATAACTTCTTGTTTTGTTGTTATTGTTTGGTGCAGCCCCTGTTGTCTTTAAAAGTCCTTTCTAAATAAACTAATGTACATTTTGAAAAGGCAACAAGAAAAAAAGGGTTCTTGACATTCTTTACTCCAGTCAGAGAGCACTAATAAAAAAAGTTTAAAACAATAAAAACCGTGATAGAAAAGTCTATAGAAACCTCACCTATATCCTGTTAGGAGGATAAATAAAGGAGGTTAAAAGTTAAAGCTTAACCCTAAAAGCAACACATATCTTCTGTTAAGTACGATGGAAGATCTGTGATTCTGTAGACGTTTTTTTCTCTCCCAAAAGCTTTGAAAATTTTGTTGAAGTGGGTGAAAGAATGAACTTTGTGAAATAACAGGATATTGCAGACACAAATCTGGTGGAACTGGCAGAACACTAAGATCCGGTCAGCACTTTATCTTTCAACAAGACCATGACCTAAGGTTTTGGACTTGAGAAATTAGGCAAAAGCCACAAAATCTACTTTTTTTTATTGGCTTCCTGAGACTTTCTCCACCGTGAATAAAAGTACTCTAAAAAATTAAGGCTAGGTTTTTGAAATGAAAAACGTCTCAAATTATGCTAAAAATACCCTATAAATTTAGAGCTTTCACATCATTTTAGCCTGCTGGTGTCAGGTGGGAGAAAGGTCCTATACATTTTCAGAGCGAAAACAAATCTTGTTCATAAATATACAGGATATAGAACTCAAACACTAATGAAAAAAATATTGAGCATAATTGTTGTTATCAATCTAAGAAGTTCTTTTTGCCATAGCAACATCCTGAAGTTACTAAATCACTGAACTAGCTTCCTGTTTGCCAAATAATTGATATACAAATCCTGCTACAAGTTTATAAAACACTAAATGAACTTGGTCCGAAACAAATTTAGCTTGTCAAGTGTGAACCATAGATACTTGTTGCTCATGGTTACCTTGGTAACCATGAGCAACTGAACACCTGGTTCAGTTCTTACCTTGGTAAGAACTGAACCAGGTGAGGCAGCATTTAGCTTTTATCCTCCTGTGCTCTGGAACAAACTCCCTGAATGCCTGAGATGAGCAGAAACTGTTGGCTCCTTTAAATCAGGACTGAAAACATTTGAGTAAAAACAGCTTTTGGTCAAAGCATCTAACCAATTAGCTGTTTGAACCATTTGTTTCTTTTATGCCTTTATTGTCTGCTTATTTCATTCAATTCTTGGTTATTTTCTGTCTGTCTTTGTTTTGATGTCCTGTAGAGCACTTTGGATTAGCTTGTGTATAAATGGTGATATACATAAATAAATGTCTTGCCTAGATAACATTTAGGAAATTCTGTTATGGTTTTTGGTTGAAAATTATAAGTGTCTCCTATCTGGTGACCCCGTACAAAACTTTCAGGAGGCACCGCTGCTTCAAAGGAAATATGGGAAAGAAAAATCAGACAGAGGTAATAAATGCATTAAGAAAAAAAAAGATAAAGAAGCCAGATAAAAACAGACAGAGTTTTAGTGAAGATGTGCCCAGAAGATGTAAGCATGAGCCATTTTATGCAATTTTGTAAGCCTTGCTTTGATTTCAGCCGGGAGTCAGATATCAGCTGACCCCATGGTACTGGCCTCTAGGCGGGAAACCCCAGAAATGTATGCAGCAGCCAAAACGTGGCTTTAGATCATTAAACACACATTTTACAAAGAACTGTAAGAGGGGTGAGAGCCTGAGCGATGCTGAACCGACCTGACTTTCTTTGAACTGCTACCTCCAAATTCATGTGGATCAACAGCGGCGAGGAATGAGCTGAAGACTTACACCAGAGCAGGCTTTCTGTGCATAACACTGAATGCTGTCAGATTTGGCACGGCTGTTTCTAGTGGAATGTGAATATCTGAGGAGCGCTCTGGCCTCGCTCTGTAAAATAGCAAAGGGCAAAAGACTTGGTGAAAGGTGCTCATTAGCATAAAACTCAGGCCCTGTTTTGCCCAGGGGTTTGTGTTTAGCTAATGAGACCAAACAAAAGCCGAATTCGCACTCGGGAGCAAACCATCGAGTCACAAAAAGTCTGCTTACAGCCCACAACAGCTTTGTTTTGTTCACTCTTCCTACAAACCTCTTGTCCTGACTTTTTGCGTATCAGGCTTTAGCTCAGCTTTGATATCCCCAGAGGGGGTTTCATATATTAAACTTTGTTGATTCGGTGCGCAAAACATTAAGGATGATGAGAAGAATCTCTGTTTCTTCGAGTCGTTATATGTCATCCGGTGACCCATTATTCTTTTAAACTTCAATATTTCTATACACCCAGAAGCGATGCACGCATAGACGCTGCTATGGAAGGCCTCAATTAAGCACAGCTTAGAAATGGGAGGCAAAGTCCTCAAGTTCTGGAACAAAGTAAAATATCTTCCTGTCTGTTTCCTAGAGGACATCTTTTCCCTCACAGTACACACGGACCCCTGGAGAAATGCCTCAGCATGACAACACTCCATGAGGCAACAAGTGGTAAATTAAATTACCTCTGTTGCCTTTAATGCACAGTTTCTTGACAGGCTCTATACTCTGTCGCTACAGCAACCATTCTAAAATTAGCCTCTCAAAGTTGGCTGCTGGCTTGAAAGGGTGATAGCCAGGTCAGTATTAAAAGGCAAACCAAGGGTTTAACTGCTGCTGAGTGATTTGGCAATTGTAAGATGTAAGAGACAAAAACTAATTACTATGGGCTTAAAGAAAAAGCACGAGTAAAGTGGACGCTCCTGAGGATGAAAGTAAGCTGTTCATGTGGGACGGCTTTAGTTCAGTTGCTAATAACTACATAACAGCCCTCATTAAGGCCAGCCAGGGCAAGATCACTGCTTTCATCAACTTTCCAGGAAAAAAAACCCTACACACACAATAAGTAGAATGTGCAGAAACATAGATTTAAAAAAAAAAAAATGCTCCTAATAAATATCTCAAAATAACAGAAAATGCACCTGTTAATCTTCTTATTTACATTAAGTAGCCAGTTCATTAGGTACCAGGTGGAACCCCATTTTTACCTGCAAATCTGCTTGGTAGAATTCAACAAGGTGCCTGAAATGTTTCTCAGATTTTATATTGACATGATAGCTTCACAAAGTTGCTGCAGGTTTGTCGGCTGAACATCCCTGATGTAAATCTCTCCCTCCACTACATCCCAAGAGGGATTTGTTAGCTTGTCGCATCTAAACATAGCTTACATAGTACCAAGGGAGCAAAAACATCCCTCACACACACATTACACCATCAGCAACCGTCAAAACAAGAATAGATTAATTGATGTTTTCACATTTTTTTATCTGAATTGTGTCCATTCTCATCAACAGAAAATATTTGTTCACATAACTCAGCCTAACTGGACATTTTTTTTTTACCAATCTCTTCAAACTTGAGAGGCAGAAAATCCAGGTAGTTGAAAAGTTTCTGAAATATCTATACCATCTCTCACTAATGTCTTTACCAAATTCATTCTGATCGTTCGTTTGAATTTCAGCAAGTTATCGTCACCACATTAGAGTTGCCTTCATGTGTGAATTGAACAAGTATACCTGGAAAAAAAGAGGGAAATAATGTATTTTTTTTAGGTTTCTGTAAGCTAAGAAGACTCAAAACAGCACTTTTTATGTCTCTTTAATAAGCAAACATTTATCCGTTTTTTAAAATCAGAGAGGCAATAGATTCTGTTCAATGTTTATGTTATGTAAAACCAAATTGTAACAGATGCAAGTTGTAGTGGATTTCTATTAGTTTCTGTGGAATTACCTTCCAAAAACTTTGAATAGGACTCAAAGAAGAGCTTTTGGCTTGTAGTTTAGTACTTCATCGGATCATTTTTATGGTAGAGTTTATTTAGGCAAGATTGTGTTTACTTCATATTAACTGCTGACCAGCAACTCCTGGGCTTTGAGAGCTTAAGGTTATAACCACGGTATCTGTGTTGACAATACCACCCTCAGGTTGGCTTTACTTCTCCCACAATCAGGTAATTCAAAAGTGAGGAGGTAGTTGCACATTTCCAGAAAAGAGAATGAAAAAAGGCTCTTAGAGAGGAGATGAAATGATGGAACAGGAATCAATTTACCGTCTTTGCAGGCATTCAGCCGCCTGCGCTCCAGCAGACAGCATGTAAGGCTGAATAAAAATGTAGAATCTGAAGTTTTGTTGCTTTGATCATTGCCCGTATTAGTGATTTGATCTTAATTTCACAGCTCACTTGGATCAGGGGCAGAAGGTGTCACCGCACTTACAGAAACTCGGGTGTGCGTAGTGGCATAAGTCTCTCATACACTCACAATCCGGTTTTATCAGCCACTGAATCTCTATAACAGAGCTACTAACTGAATGCACATACATACACCCGGGGCAAATCTATTTCACACATGCACGTCCAGTTTAATTATAAGTTACAGACACCACTCACCCATGCGAATTTGAAATTGCAAAATGTTCTATTTCCCCACCAAAACTTTAAGCTAGCAGACAAAAATGGTGTGAAATTATCAAGTCAATCCTTTGAATCTAGACCAACATGTTTCCCTAAATAGGAAAGATCTGTAAGTGTTTGATTTTCCGCACAACAAAAGGCCGGACGGCTTAAACACAAAGGAACCAAGAGTTGAAGGTCATGTGATATTGAAAGCCAATGCGGTGGAGCATCCAATAGCATCCACTCCATTATAACATTAGCAACTAATGTTTTGACATTTGTCTTCATTATTATCAATGAACAGAGCCGATTGAGCCACCAGCATGCTCCATTAGCTTCCTTCATTGCACAGTTGCACAGTTGAAATCACACATTAGGGTGGATCCAACATAAAATGACAAGTTATCGGGCCTAAGGATGCACCAGCTGATTATTTACGTGGCGGAGGGGGAGCGAGGAGTTGGGTGAAAGGATAGCAGGGTGAAGCAGAGGCAGGAAGGGGAGTTAGGGAATTGGCAAAGCACTGTACTGGCATTAAGATCTGAGGAGCATGGAAGCACAGAGCAACACAGCACACCTTAAGAAGAGAAGCTCATTTCTATCGGTATAATTAGCCCGTGGTAATGAAATAAGTCAGAGGCACTGCCACCTTCACTTAAGAGAAAATCGATCCGTGTTTGAGGAAGTTTATTAAACCTTCGGAATAATGGGGAAAAAGGATAGAAGGGGTGGAGGATTGGAGGAGATGGTGGTTGAGTGTACATTAACAGATAATCAGCTAAGTACGGGTGGAAGCTTAACAAGAGGCAGAGTATAGATCTGTAGGAGAGGGTAAATGCATACAGTCTCTTTAATCTTAGGTATTTTGAACTACAGTATAAACACAGGGAGGATTATGGTAATATGCTAAAATATTCTGTCATTATGAGTCTTCTTACATTTTGTTTCTGCATCAATCTCCTTTGAGCTTTGAGCCAAACTTTTGGCAATCATTTAAAGTGATTTTGAGAAGTAGGCTTTCTGAACTTCAGATTATTGGGGGAGTCTTAAATGCTTTCTCAGACATTTAATAAGGACTTAAGTCCCACAGGCATAAAAAGTAAAAAAGAAAAAGAATGCATGAAAAGTTTCCTTAACTCAAGAGATGAACAAGTGCTTTGTCGACAATAAAATAAGAAAAAGGAAATTTCAGACTAGGCCGTTAGGCTTTGTTACCTGAAAAAGAGACGAAAGTTCTTTATTTTTGGAATTTGTAAATAAATACCAATGATAGTCTGACACAGACAAATGGAAACTATTCTGTTAGCTTCAACAAGAGGGTTCCTAAAGACTGAGTTATCAGAAATCTTACACTACATGATCAACTAAAGGATGTTGCATCTCCTAGGTCTTCGAATATATATTTTTAAAGATGTGATTTTCAGATACGCTTCAAATTCAGTGCATACATTTTTCTTTCAAACTAATCATTCTTGTTTTATTCTTTACTCATTCACTCTTTTTAAGTGCCACTGCAAAATATTCGGTCATGGTCAAGTAAATGGGCTCAATTAAAAAGCAATGAGAAAAAAATAAATGTTGAAATCAAAATGAAAACTGAAAGTTTTGAAACTCTAACAATCATGAGCACTTTAAAAAATTAGAGGAACGACTGCCTGTAATGAAATGGGGGTCATTTAAAACTCTGCACAACTTGAATTCACAGTGCCTTGAAGATGAATTCCTGGACTTCAGTGTTTTTCACATTTCAAGAACAAATGTCTAAATGAAGTATTTAATTAGGATTTTATGAGAGATAATTGTGAAGTGGAAGAAAATTTAATTAGGTTTTTCCAAATTTGCATGGATAAAAATGTGAAAAATATACTTGTGTTTTTTATCTGCCTCTAAATGCCCCTAAATAAAATTCCAGTCAACCAAGTTGCCTAATTAGAGTCCTGAGTATTGCTAATGTCAGTAAAATAGAGTTATTCTGTGAAGGACCCAGACATTCATTACAAAACATCAGTGAACAGAGAAATAATCAAGACATATGAAGATTGCAGATAGATTTAAAGTGGGGAAATTTCCAAGAATATTATCTCAGACTTTTAATATCTCATGGAGAACAGTTCAATTAATCAACCAAAAGGAACCAAAAGTCCTGTTTGAAGTTTTCCACAAACCATGAATGAGAAAAAGCAAACTGTTTGTTTTAAAACTAACACTCAGCACATGGTGGTGTCAGAATAATGCTGTGTTATTGTTTTGGGTAATAATTGATGAGATAATGAATTAGGCCAATTACAACACATTCAAACCTGTAGGAGTCTGCAAAACACTTGAGGTTCACTGTTCACAAACACAGCAGCTTAAAACGACTCAGTTACACCGAAATGGTTAAAATATATTTATGTATTAGAATGAAACTGTCAATTAAAATTAAAATGCTTTACAAGTTTTAAAAATACTGCTCACATTTTGCTCCATCTAAATGAGCAGGCGATATTTGGGGAAGAATATTAATTCAACAGGGTTTAGTCTAAACTAATTGATACTATTTAACGAGCAGATTTCTACACATAAAATATTTTTAAATTACCTTAAAATCCGGATGAAATATACTGGCTGTGAAAAAAACTGGAAAAGCGTAAAAAGTACAACTATTTTTGAAAGGCACTGTAGGTGTGATGCCACTCTAAGAGACAACAGTCAATTAATAACACAAAGTGATAACTGGACCTACACTGAAGCGACGACTCTGTAAGTTGGACCTTTGCCAGGAACTGGTGAACAACTTGAAGATCAGAAGCAGGGTGGCGAGATAACCACTGATGGACGTTTCTTCTCTGGTTCCCCAAATGCATGCTGGTTGATGCGAGTTCTGCTTGCTCATTTATCCAGCCGTCTGGCCAACTCACCTGGAGTGATGGGGGAGACGTCGGGAAGGCAGGCTGCTATTTCACGGCCTGTTAAGCGCTAATGCCGCAACATGCCCCGCGCTCCAATTTTAGGGAACAGGGAGCATTACCGCCCCAACTCAAGGTTTTGTCTGCGTGGACAGTGGACTCGGACAAACTCAGACGCAGGGCGCAGGGGGATATCAAAGAGGGAGATGTACATGGGGGCAATAAAGGCACCGAGAAGTCCAGCAGATGAATTAAACGAAACAGAGAACGGGGGACGAAGAACACACAGAACAGTAAAAGGTGGACACCGTGGAGAGTGTGGGGAAAGAGTGGGGCTTCGCGGTTTACACGGACTGCTGAGCCAGCACCGCATAGCGGAGAGGACAGCAGCACACACTGACATCTACTCCTGCTATGCAAGAACGCATCTGGCCGTCCCCAGAAGGCCCACGCCCCTATACTCACAGCCTCTCTTCCGCCAGAGCTACTGAACATCACTAGCCTGACCCATCCACAACACTTGTCCCCAATGTGCACTAAATCTGGCCCATGTAATAACCACAGAGCCTCTATTAAGCACTGGGTGGCTGGGGAATCAGAGCAGCAACAGCAGAGCATGAATGAACACCCTGAACAGGAAGGCAGGGTAAGGTATAACAGCTCTGTTTTTCCTCTGCTTTCAGAATACGTGACATTCGTCTTGTGCAAGAAAACACAAAAACAAAAGGTTGGTTTTCAACATGAAGTCTAGTGTGGAAATTGATAGCTCTAAATCATCCGCCATCATATTCACAAAGCAGAGGGTAAAGGTCCAGTCATTTGTATTTGCTGACAGTGAACATGACTAAGCATGATGCGTCACAGATTCTATCAGAGGCCAGTTTTCAGCAGTGATGGATCACCTCTCTTATCGCTATACTCTGTCAGTCTGAGGCCCGAGATGTTTAAGGACATGAGTCAGATCTTCACAGGCTCCAAAAGGTGAATGTTCGCACTCACACACACACACACACACACACGCCAACACACACACACACAGAAACATAGAGGCCAAAAAACTAAACCCAATTAATTAGTGACGTGTTTGTTTTCTTCTTTAAAGCTTGTTTCTCCACATGTGGCTCTTAAATGAGACAGAGATGGTTTGTCGTCAAGAGGGAGTATGTGGGACAAGCTATCTAGTTTCATAAAGATTATTTTAGTAGTCAAGGATTAATCAGATAAAAAAGTGCCACATGCTGCAGATTTTTCATTTAACCTCTTAAACATTTTTAAATGCAGTGTTAGAAATACATTTAAATATGCAAATAAATAAACAGTTAAATTCCTTTTCTAAAATCAGAAAAAAACATTTTATTACCTAAAATGCAACAACATTCCTTCAGTATATGCATAATAAATGAAATAAATAAATACTTCTATCAACACATACAAAGCTCAGGCCTTTCTGTTGGACCTAACATCAATGCAACGAAGGACTAATCCGTTGATTGATTTCAGGATTAACTGATTAATAACTAGATAGCAAAAGTCGCTTACTAGGAGATTTTTCTTTTCCGGTGAAGCTAAAACTACGCCCAGGTGTCTGGGTAGAACATATTTACAGACATTTTATTTATTTATTTTTTTTATCTTAATGCAAAATTTTTAATTCTGTGTAATATTTTGGCTCAATTACTGCTCTGAGTCTAACTGTGTTGTTCTTTCCTGCTTTTGAGTTTGCATTCTCCAGTTAATGATTAATAGATTGCTAAATTAATTGACAAAGTGATTCTTCCTGATTAATCATTTCACAACTGAAGCTACTCCAATCTGCCAACCGTATGGAAAAGTGGTTACTGGGAAACACAGCATGACAACAAGCTTGTCACCTTCTTCAAACCAACCACATGACTAACTGCACTGTTATTGAACCTTCAGAGTTGCTTATATCAGAGTCACTGTCAGGAGCATGCAGGGTTTCCATGGCAACAGACAAAACTCATATAATAAGTGAATTCTGAATCAATAGGTGAATCTGTGGCTCCTGTTTTCGCTCCAATATGGTGATTATGCTACAGGCAAAACCTCAAAAACAAATGTTTAATTTGCTGCTATAATTTGGAGGTTGGAGAGTTAATACTGGCAACATAAAGGGCCAAGATATTATTAATTTCTCCTTTTTATTTTTTTGTTTTATTGGTTCTGATGAGTGCCAGAACCCCTGGTTATTATTGAGGTTTTTCATCCAACAAAGCCAATTATACTAATAGTAATAATAATAATAATACTGATGATGATACCAATAATTCAATCATCAGCTGATTTGAAAAGAGATCATGTCTAATTAACCTGAGAACAGGGTGGTTTCCATCAACAACAATATTAATCTTAATTTCAGAATTAAACTATCAGCCTTTTTTAATGTAAGAGTAACATATTTGAAGAATATTATATCAGATCATCATACTTTAGAGTAACAAACATTAGCCTCTAACAAAGCTAAAAGTCAAAAGAAATATCATTTAAAATAGGCTATTAAATATTTAATATAACAAAAATATTTTTAAGTAAGTCATTTTTGTCATATAGAGCCACAACATTTCTCACTTCAGCATAATTGGAAGAACACAAATTATTCAGCTTTTAAAACAACTTTCATCTCTGACTATTTACCACCATTTTGTTTGTTTTTTTTTCAGATCCGTTCTAAATTAAGAGCAGACTGCCACCAGTGTGCAGAACTGCATCATGGAACAGAAATCATCAGGATGGTTTACAGCCTCGTAAATATCCTCAATACTGGTCAGTAAACGAATAAATAAATCCAAACTATGTAATAATAAAAACACACAGATCCGGATCCGTCTAACATTCTTGTAGAAAAGCAATAGGTTTTGTAGGAGCACTCTCATTAGAAAAAGACTCATCAAAGGGACAATGTGATGAGCTACTGTTTTTTTTTAATTAAATATTGAACATGTTTCCCATCTGCCTTTCCCACATTTGGAAAGGGTGCATCAAAACTCACATAATGTTGGCAAACTGTCAAGTGTATATTTGTTTGACAAATTTACCATGTTGCCTGTTAGGAATTATTTGGGTCACTGCAAATACGACTGCCAGACATGGCACAGTTCGTGAGCACAGCTAAGCTGATTATTTGCTGGAACAAATAAGAAGTGTGAAGAATGCAAAGCCATGACTAGACAGAAAAACATCTTAGCAAGAACTGAAAGGAAGAACCCAATCATTTCAACATTGCCTAATGTTACATATCAAAATGTTAGAATTTTTCCAAATAAGAAATTACTTGAATGCTATCAAATTTCCATGTGTAGAGTCATGTTTTATGAAAAGAAAGCAAAACTGAAAATTTATGGAAGGAAATGAAGATCAGAAAACATGGAGAGGAACTCCAGAACACTGGAGCAGAGAAGGATGGCTCAAATTATCCTAACAGGAGACCTCTTGAAATTGTCATCACCAACATATTTAATTTAATAAATTACATAAGCAGTGTGCAAACTACATTTCAATTATTTATTTTGTAAGTTGGCTTTTGTCAGCCTATTTACATCTGTTCTTGTTCTGTTTTCACATAAACGGCATTTTAATATGGTTGGATTCTTAGTGAAGTTGCTCTCAATCAAAATATACCCTGCTTTAGTTGTCAAAAAGAAAAACGAGACTGAAATTTGGAGTGAAGAGAGCCCGGATAAGACTGCGGTTTTAATTACAGCGCTACAAGGCTGGTGTTCCTCTTTGATAAAATCCTGATCCTGTTTAAGCACATCAGCTGACAAAATTGTCACTCACAGTAATTAAAGAGAACATTTGTGCTGCTATTTCAGCTATACTTAGCTGTACAACTGTTTAAGTTAGGACTGACAGAATGTAGCAGGTTCTTTCTCTTATCTGCTAACATAAACTCTAATTGCTTGCAGCACCAGGATTGGGGGGAAAAGTACTAAGTGATGGGTGACAAAACTGTTTTTACTGTTAAGTTTAAAGTGAGGGGAGATGCATTCACTATCAATAACTGTTTCCCAGAAGCAAAGGTAAAAGTGCATCTAACATCCTAAAAAGTCCCCATATCAGTCACATTTACCTTCCCATTCAAGGAAAATCTTAGAATTTGCCCTAAAGCTTTACAGTTTTTTTTCCAACCCTCTATGCAGCAGCATCTAATACCTCCAGGAAGAGTCGTGCTCAAGTTTAAATTTGACATGTAAAAAATGGCATCTTTATGGCCAAAGTTCCTAAAAAAGTTAATGCACCTGCCTAATTCAACTTGTTTGGATGTAACACAGCACATGTCCGAAGCTGTTCTTTTACATACCCATTTTGAGAGGACAAAAAATATTAAAATAACTACAAGATGAGGCAGAAAAAATGACCAGTAATTGAAACAGTGACAGACTGAAGTATTTTTTTTACTAAAGATGAACAATACTAAAAAGATTTTAACAGTAATTACAGTTGCCAAAAACAAAAACTATCTATGGTACAGGGCAGAACCTCGCGCTTGCATCACACTGAAACTCACCGTACTATTAGTAATGAGCAAGTTGAGTGAAGCAAATAAATAAATAAAAAATCTGAAAAGAGCCACCGTGAAGAACTTTCCAATGCATCAGTTAACCAGAAGTTAATATTTAGAGTAACACAGTGGAAATGACATTTGCGGAATAAGTGTACTTTTGTTTGAAATCAAAACTTGTGGATATTAACAAAAAAGACACAGAAAGTATTGCCTCTGAACATCACGAGCTGTGCATCTAGCAAACATGAAAGTTGGGCGGCTCAATACATGCAGTGATCTGGAGATCTTCTCAAGAACAACAATCACTACATAAGAACACTTTTGTAATCCATCGAAACTGACATGCTAAGGAACATCCAAACCATCAACCTTTGTATATTAATGATAGTATTATAAAATGACCTGTCTAACCAGAATCTTCACTAGCTAAAATTATTTGTCATAGTCCAACAGGATAGAGGACTGCAGCCTGAGCAGGTTATCAGAACACCGCAGATGACACCAAACTGGCTACACGAATAAAGAGGTCACTTTCTTGAAGTGACAAATATGCAGAGGAGACAGAGACAAAACGGAGAGCAAAGCCCCTGAAGGTAGAAAGCCCAAGCTTTGTCTTTGTCATGTTGTGTGACAAAGACACTCCCCGATGTGGCACCATGGCTGTATACTTTGTGTTTGTGTTTTTTCTGAATGGGAATCAAAAATCCCAAACCTCTTATCTCGATTCCTCAACTCTTGTTCTTGTGGTTTCATCGCTTGTTACTTAATCTGTCAGTAACAACAAACCTGATTCCAGACTTTTGTTCTGCCGGACGCTTTAAAAGTGCAACAATGAGTCTTTGCGTCTGATTAACAGCTCCTACATCAACTCGTGTCTAAACGCCGCACAAATGCCACCGCAGGTCCTACAGGTGAGCAGAGAATGATACAAATGGCCGTTTTATGGCAGGAGCTGGTATGGGCAGCGACTTGGTCTGAGGTGAGGGAACACTTGCTCTACAGCGCTGCTTTGAGCCAGCAAGATTAATGTAGGCTCTCTGGAGCAAAGGCAACAACCACAGCTTTAATAAGGTACAAACAATCGGTTCCACTCTACTGGCTTCCCAGGGAAAACTATTGTTGTGTCGCATTGTTTCTTGGTGTGGTTCCTTGGAGACATGTGTCTACTGCACCGTGCGACTGTCTCCGTTACAGCCAGGGGAGAAGTCAGCGTGGGCCTTCGTTTGTCTGTGTCAGAATGAACGTCGGCTCTCCACCCCAACTCCCCTCCCCCCCATCCTTTCCTTTCACATTCAGTTTCCCCCACCCCTCCTCAAACTACCCCCACTCACCTCAACTCCCTGCACTTTCAGCTTCATGTGATCTTCCCGCGTGGTCTTCCCATCTTTCCTCTTCTTCCAGCAGTAGCCGTCCTTTCTGTACTTCACCTTCTTCCTGTTGTACAGTATCATCGACCCATTCTGCGGCCTGGAACCACAAAAGAGCGAGATTAAATGAGATAAGAGGATAGGCAAAGTACAGCACAACCAAGGAACTCACTTCAGAGACGAGCAACGAGATCCGACACAAGTTTCCACCCTGCAGAAAATGTAACCAGTAACAGAGATCTCTCAATACTCTCAAGATCTCTGAGATTCTCGGTATTCACGGTCTGACAACAAACAAAGCGTTCCTCCGCATTTTTAGAGTGTGTGCCCTGCCAGAAGTTACAGTGCGATTCCTTCCAGGGTAAATTATATAAAGGCGAGTGGCAGACCAGTGTGGAGGAGTGAGGTTCCATCATTATCTCTCATTCATCCAACCTGAATGAGTTGTGGTGCTGGAGATCCACAGGGAGACGAGAAGACTCTCTCCCACAGTCCATTCATAATTCATCCTCCCTCCACCAGACCACAGCCTGTTGCTTCACCATGATATAATGTAACTGTTTGATGATAATTTGCCTTTCCACTTAGATTTGTAATAGAAACATTTGGCATTCTGTGCTCAACATTAACAGAAAGTGTAACATAAAATATGTATGGCCTTTTTCAACAAGTAGCACGCAGCCACGGTGGATACAGTTGTGTGTATTGGTATTTGCCTGTTTTGCAGGCAACACTTTGTGTTATCACTTCGAATCAATTCATATTGCATATTTTCAGGCTCCCCCATCATTCAACACAAATGCATGCATTGACTTGAGAGAAGATATATAATCTTTCTGCAGTGACAGACTTATACAACATCCTTTCAGCATCAACAATTGGATGTGCATAAGACGTACACTGTCAGAAAGACAAATACACAGAAACATGTTCTGCAAATAATTTAGCAGTGTGTGATGCAGAACAGAAACCTTTAATGTTCTCTTTTTGCTATGTCTAATCTGCAAGAAGACTTTTTTTTTATTTCGTTTGCACAGATGAAAGTATTTTTTGTGAGAAATACATCCAGGCTCTGGAAATGGAAAAGAAAGTTAACAAAAAGATCATTTGGTTGAGCCTTGAGATGGACTGGTTACCTATCATTGCAAATGCAGAATGCCTATTACCCAATTACTGCTGGAGATGGTCACCAGTATAGCCAATGGGATGATTTGTCTGGCATGGCAGAAGAGTGTTGCTGCCACAGAAAAGTACAAAATTTCTGGATTCAAAACTTCAACAACAGAGAATTTTTACATGGAGTTTAAAAGCTGAGTGAATTTTCTAAAAGATCCTCGATTGCAAATGGTTACTGTATTCCATAACTATTGGTGCTACTACAGCTTTAACTAAATAACACTTTAATAAAG
The DNA here is from genome assembly GCA_903067075.1 of Micropoecilia bifurca. Taxonomy (NCBI): domain Eukaryota; kingdom Metazoa; phylum Chordata; class Actinopteri; order Cyprinodontiformes; family Poeciliidae; genus Micropoecilia; species Micropoecilia bifurca. The sequence goes on from CAEGAF010065655.1 coordinate 41,039, forward strand.
TGTTATTTAGTTAACACTTCGGTAACCAAGTGTTAATAACTAAGATGTTACAACATCTGATTTGTTGTATCAAATGTTTTTTTCTGCAGAACTCATAATTTGATTTGCAGCTAATCCAAACTGCTGGATTTTTTTTAGATATGTTGAAAAGCTCTGTGGCATAAGTGTTATATTTTATTAAATATTTCGAACACTTACCTCTCCTGATTGCAAGTGCCAATCAAAACTCACAGCAATGATCTGACTAAAAATCATTACCTTAACTCACGCTATGCTAAGAAACCTTTATCTGACCCACATATTAGCATGTTGAATGCCTCCTGTAGCTCCAACAGCAAGATAGTCCATCTATTGTCTATATAATTCAGGTAATAATTATCAGACTACTTGGGGTTCTAACAGTGTGCATAAAAATGGACCCTTTCATCACACTAAATGTTTACCTGTTCGTCCTAATAAACAAGCACCATACAAAACAAGAGCACATCATAGAGATGTTACTGAGGTGATGGAGCTTGATATTTTACAAAATGATGTTCATTTATGGATACATTTTAAATTTTTTTAAAAATAAAGCACGCAAAAAGTTACATGTTGTTCTTCAAAGCTTGGTATTGGGTTGACCATTATTTCAGGAAAATCAAGACAAGTCCTTTTGTAAAAACTGATTTAATTAATCATTTGTTGCTATATATGATTTGAAGAGAGAAAGAACAACAAACCTATCTACTGAAGGGCTGAATGCCATAAGATGGTTGTGAACTATCAGCATGTCTATTGAAAAAAAAAAAGCTTGATTCTGGCGAGAGCTGATTGTGTCTCTGAAAGCAACTGCAAAAATTTGTGCAAAAACAACTATGGCAAACTCGCCATACACAAATGTTTACAGTTTGGATCTTACTCAGAAAGAAAGATTTATGTCATTGTTGCTCCTGCGGAGTGAGTGAGAGGGAAAGGCACCTGGCCGAGCTGCTGAGAATGCTGGGTAACTGAGGGAGGCTTAAGCGTTCAGGCAGCTGGTAAGCCTTGTTAGCCTCCCGCTCATTTCTCCCACGTATAGACAATGTGTGTGTACACAACAACCCCTCCTCTCCTTCAGAAACACACAAACTCAAACAGCTAGAAAAACACATCAAAGTAGAGAAAAAAAGTGCGTTGATTTGTGCTTTCTGTAGCAATAAACAAAAATAAATAAAAAAAAAAGAGCTGTTGTTTTGCATTGTTTCGTTGTTTACTGTAACATTTTCCTTTTTCACAACGTTTATTTATAACCCTGCATGCATCATTTTGCAGGGCTGCCTTTGGGGGCCGTGGCGTGTGTTTATCTTAGAATCACTCATCAATCTTTTTTTTTTTCTTGCCGGATCTTGGGGGCCGGTGGGAAGAGTGGGAGGAGGAGGAGGTGGGGTCCCTGTGGCCCCCGCTCTGTGGCCCCTGACAGCACCTTCTAATGAGAGACGCCACTCATACACCAATGCGCTCAATCCGTGCTGATCTCCATGCCTCTCTCTCTCTCCCCTCCCCGCAACCCCTCTCCTCTTCTCGTCAGTCAGCTCAGGCGGTGCACCAGGGAAAGTCTCCTTCTGTTCTCTCACCCCTCCCTTTTGTTTCATCTGTCTCAGGATCCCTCACCTCTACTCTCCCACACCTCCCCTCTTCCCTGCCATCTTCCCCTCGCCTCTTGCTTTGAGCTTTGAATACTTTGCAGGAAACAGCTATTAGGAAGACATTTTTATTGGTCATGCTTGAGAAGTTGTACTCCACCACTCAAAGGCTGGGATGTACACAAAATATAAATCATGTTCTACTTTGCAGGATCCCTAATGTCATCCATAGTGGGGCAGTGATCATAAATAGCAGCAGGGATTTTTGCAGACTGTTACAATCAGCACATGCTCTCCTAAGGATTTGCATCCCAGATTGCTCGAGTTACCATAAAAGGTACCCAGTTCAGACTCCCAACATCCCTGCTTGGGATCAATCGAACCTGAAAGTGACCCGTCTGAAAAGTTTCATGGTATTATTTATTACATTATCGTTCTGCGTTTTTGTCCTTCAAAATGATATGAGAAGTGTGAGCTTCTTAAAATGTAGCCCAGCATGAGACAAAAAGATGGGCGCAGATGAGATAAGGTAGAAAATCAAATGACAGAGGGCTATCTGATCCCCTCCAGAGCACTGGAAATTGGGGTGAGGCTTCAGTGTCAAAGGCTCAATGCCGCATTTATCGGCTCGGTGCAAAAACTTATTCGCTCAGCTATTTTGGAGTGAGAATTTGGTAGACCCTATTTACAATTCAAGGCACTTTGAACTTAAAGAGAGCCTAGGCATCCATTCTGGACAGGATGGTAGACCGGTTAAAAAGTCTTGCTTTGTCAACATAATGCATCTCTTCTCGCTCTCGCGGTCTTGCTCTTTTTCTCTCCCACTACTGTTTACTTAACCGTTTCAATTAATTTTATCAGAATTACACATATTTATACATGAGAGGAAAGCTAAAAGCTGTGTTCTCATATAAAAAGCTTGACAGGTGGCCCCTTTGTCTCAGATACTGAAATGTAGCAGATTAATATGGAAATGCAGGCTTCTGTCAAAGTGTTCCACGTCCGCCTTTCCTTTTCCTCCTTTGAACTTTTCTGCGATAATAAGATTTACCCTCAGGACAGTGTTAGGCCTTGTCCACTCCTTTAGGAAACATTCATTTACTCAGGTAATGACATTCGTTCAATCAGATTTGTTCATTTGAAAAAAAAAAAAGAAAAGTGAAAGGAGGGTACAGGCTTTTTATGAGGCAGTTGACGTGCTTAGAATGAGTAGCGCAGTAAAACCAAGGGAGCGATTGCAAAAAACAACAAAAAAAATGTATAGAATCCCAGCTTTACAGTCTTAAGGCACAAAGAGAGAATATAAGATGAAGAAAATCATAAACAGAGACAGGAAAACAAATTTGTTAAAGAAAAAGGTTGGTGGAAAAACACTGGTGATTCATGCCAGAATTGTGGAAGAAAAAAAGAAAAAGAAAATTCAATGTGGATGTATTCATTTACAGCTGCTGTCATGCTGGTTCCTATTTTGCCATGTGGTTGGTGTATCTAAAAATGCATTTTATGTGGGTCTAAGTGTGAAGAAATAAAGCATATTTTGTGAGACATCAAATCCTGTTACATCTGTGAAGTATGTCTTGTTTTTGATGCTTCTCTCTTTTGTGTGGCGTGTATGTTGCAATGACATCACTCTGCTGTTGTCCATGTTTAACAATCACAAAATGAAAACCCAAAAATTGATGTGGATCTAAGGAATTCCCTGAAGTATGTACATATTTGAATTAATTGACTGAAAAATCAAATAACTGAATTTAATCAACATGTAGGTCAGCTTGTTGTCCATTTTCTAAGCATCCAACATGTGTAGGTGGATGAATTTTCATCAGCGTAGATAAAAGCCTGTCCAGGGTGTAGCATGAGTTTAAGTAACATTGCCCAGGTCATTGTGACAACTGGGCAACACTTCAGTCAGTTCCACAGCAGCATCTACTGTCTATCAAAAAGTGTTGGTTTAACTCTCAAATAATTGAATATCGATATTCCTGTTATGTGCTTCGGGCACATTATGATTTTTGTATTTCTTTTCTTTGTTTTGTTATAGAATTTAGTTGAATGACCTTTTGTTAATATTGGCGTTTGGATGTTTTCTTATTTTTGGTCATTTGATTAAGTTAATTTGTGGCGCTGATGGTCCACCTATAAATAGGGTTCCGGCATGTTGAGGAGCTCCGCCTTTCCACTGGCTTCCGCTCGCTCCACCACCACCAGGCCCGGTGCGCCGCACCGCTGTGGGCTGCAGCTGACGTTTCCAGCCTGCCATGCGGTATTTCTGTTAGCTGTTTGCTTTTTCATTGTGATTTTGGCCTGGTGGGACCGGTTGTCCTGGTTCCGATCTTTTTTTTGCATTGGATTCTTTTTTGCTTAATCCGGTACTAGTAGGGGCTTCGACTGCCCTGTGTAGGGTTGTACCTGCTGAACCGTTTTGTTCTGTTTGATCGGCTCACCAGGTCCAACTTTCTGTTAATACTTTTGGGGTTTTGTTTTTCTTTTTTTGGGACATGGGAAACTGAGGGCATTTAACTCTCTTTTTCTTCACAGAAAATCAGAAGCAGCTGAACAAAATATAAACCAAAGTTCAAGAGAGTTTAAGAATAAAATATTTTGTTGAACCCTCATTCTTGTCTCGTATCCTCAAATATGTTGTGCCCTTGGTGGACGTAACAATTCCACAACTTCCATTGAAACGAGAGCATAAAATCAAGTTCCAAGTCATGCAGACTGTCTCTACAAACATTTGTGAAAAATAACTCTTTGAATTCCAGTGTGGGTGTAGATCATGTAAAATCACAGAGTGGGAGTGAGCAGATGCTGAAGCACATTCTTTAACAAGTTTCTGCAGTCAACAGCTACAGACGCCAATCTTGATACAGTTTTCAAATTACCTCAAGAACAAAACATAGATGACTTCAATGATTTGGTTTCTATTGCCAAGTATATGCTTCAAATGAAGTGGCATAAACTATACCACCACTGGACTTTAGAGAAGTGAAGATGGTGACGAATCCCAGCTCATTGTCTGGTAACCCAATTGATGAGTCTGGGTTTTGTAGTTGCTAGGTTTATGACATTAATATTATTGCTGTAAAGTTTGGTGCAGATGCCATTATTGTTTGTTGTCATTTTCTGAAATTGGGTTAAGTTCCAGCAAAAACATTTGAGATAAATAAATGTGGAGACTCATAGCCAGCCTTTCTCATCCAGCATCAGTGTCTGACCTCAAAGGTGCTCCATTAGAAGAATGGTCAAAATGGATTCACAAGACACTCATTGGGTGAGCAAACACCATATAGGAAGCTTAGTATTAAAAGTCTCAAGGCGCTTTTCACAACACTTTTGTTCATACATTATATGGTATGTGTGGGAATACAGATGTTTTTGACATGTTTTAAAATCATTGTCAAAATGAAATAGACCTAGAATATGATATTTTGATATTTTGGGGATATGATATTTTCCTGGAATAAGTCATTTGTCAGAACTGCAGCATCGCGCTGTAGGATTGCGCCACAGATGAGGACCCACAGTCCAGAGAAATGTCATCTCCACATAAACAGCTGCGGTGTGATGCAACTTGAAGCTGCATTGTTCCACTGATGCAAAAACCTTACAGATAATAATGGAGCCTCCTCGACTATGATGCAAGGATATGATCTCCAGAGGGATCTCCTCATCATGCCAGTAGCATTGGGAGCCATCGGCAAAGTCCAGAATAAACTTTTTTCTAAGCAGCGAGTCCAGTGTCCCTTCTTGGTTACTCACTTTTTTAGCCAAAATGAGCAAGTTTATGGCATAAGAGGACAGATAGCCTTTAATCATGTTTTTTTGTCTGTTCTTTGATTGCAGCTGCTGTCTCATGGTTCTTGAGCTTTATCTGCACCAATAAAGGGCTTATTTTGACAGATTTCAATTTTTTCTGTGTCTTCACAGACAGCCTGCTGGATCCTCAGGCACACCACAGGTAAGGTTTGTTTGGGATTCACCACTCAATTTTTAGAAATTTAAAATTACTGCCTGGCAGCATTCAACCCTAGAAGTGAAGGTGCTTTGCAAGACGGCTTCTGGATCTCAACAATCCTGACATGTTAAAACATAAAAAAATCTTGCTTCTGCTACCAACGGGTCATGAAAATGTGAATGCCTAGCAGAATACTGCATAAAAGGCAGATTTTTGAGAGGATCTTCAAGTATGAGGCTATCGGTCTTAAACTTTTTATTCGATGATTAACAACCGGTTTGAGTTTAAACGGAGTATTCAATCAAATTGTCTCCTCTAGTTTCTCGCCTCTTGCAAGAAACTGATAGTGATCAGGAAGTTATTATAAAAGAACATGGTCATATATCAGAATTCAATCCAAAACCTGCAAAGTAAAAAAAAAAAAAAATCAGTTGGTATGTGTCACGTGCGTGCATAATATTGCAAGTTAATGTAAATGAACAGCATTTGCTAACCCCACCAGTATAAAGGTGTAAAGTACCAGGGGGATACTTTTCAAAAACTTTCAGGCCTGTTTTCTCACTAATTTTGTTTGCAGGGTGCCAACGTTCAAATCGCCACAGGTTCTTCAGTTTATGTTTGATTACTTCAATGATGTTTGACATTAGTTATATGTATGTTTGATTATAATTATATATATATATATAAAAATGGATAATATATAATATATATTATGTGTGTATATATATATATATATATATATATATATATATACACACATGAAGCTCCACCACAATGCCATTAAGTGTTATTCTGAGTGACAAATATGCTCTTGAAAACTCCCGATAGGCACAAAGTTTCCAGTCACCCTGCTCAATGTAGTAACAAGTAAAATGAGAAAACATAAATAAAGCAGTGATGTTGATCATTTCTGTTTCTGTCAATCACGGGTGAAATATAGATCATCCATGTGAAAATAAATGTGCGCATCTCCGGCTGTCAAAACCGACCAGCGATATTTCACACCTAATGTAATTACATCGCAAGCAATGGTGCTCTATTAGATGGCACATCATCTGTGAGTTGTAGACGTGCAAGTAGAGAGGTGCCGGCTTCACATTGGGAGCGCCTATCCGAACGTATCACGTGCAATTGATGACTCGCAGATAAGCTGCTCCTTTCAGCCCTGCCAAAGCATGCATCAGGAAGTGGGGCGTTCGCTAAAACTACTTTAAATGTAAATCTGCCACGGCCTCGAGATTGAGATTCATCGTCTGCCCTGCTCTGGAGCTCGCCAACTCCCTCCCTGCCAGAGCTCGTACGTCGAGACGCTGCCGGTCGGCTTCCTTTTTGACTGCAAATGAGGCCTCAGCACCTGGTCACTGCAATGCCCACAGTTCCTAGTACTTTGGTCTAGAGTGGCCTCAACTCTCAGTCGTGAATGCCTAATGGTATATGATAATTAAGGGTGTAAGGGGAAATGTGGAGCACAAGTCGGGCTCAGCTGGAATAGGTTTAAGCGCCATCTTTAAAACTCTCATCACATAGACTCTTTCACCTAAAAAAAGTTAGGTTGCCCGGTGTGAACTGTCTAGTTTAACAGAAACACTATTACTATGTACATAGTGTTTGAAAGAATTAGGAAGGAAAACAACAACTGACACAAATTAGTCCAGTGAATCATCAAGTTAAGTTTGCCAAACATGTTGAAACATACTGATTTCCAAGGCTGTGCAGATGGAGCTCAATGTTTGTTTACCCAGCGTGTTGAACTAAATACCATAGTAATGATGAGAGGGTAGCGGAGCCATTGGAGTTGTAATGCAGAGTAGGAAGACAGATCACACTCCTCCCTTTTCTCTCTATCTATACTGCCTGCAATTGCCACAGAACTCCGACTCCAGCCCCCTGCCTTCCAGCAGGAAACAGATGTTCCCTCCACACTTATCTCAATGAAAAAATCACAGACAATTTACAAAGAATATAAATTACGGTTGTAGCTACACATCAGTGTCTCTGTCCCTAGAAGACCTTGTAAAGAGGATAAGGGTGAATTGGTGTGTGTAGGGTGGGTGAATTGTTGGAGGGGGCAACATAAAGCGAATGGAAGCGGTAGGGGGGAGGGCGGCGGGCGGCGGGGGCTCTTATCTGGTCCCCAGCAGCCAGGCAGAACGAGAGGGCGGCTGGTGACTGGCGGTGATGCCGCGCTGATAGCACTAAGCTGGTTTCATGCACATTTCAGGGAGGCTGCCATCACTACTCAGACTTGAAGCTCTCAGCTGCTGCCAGTGGATGAGGCTGGGATGCTATTTATAAATAGCCCATGTCATACACTGGTTACAGCTCTCCATTCTCTGTGTCAATGCATACTATCACACACGGAGCAGTAAGGACTATGTGCAGTCATGATGTACTACTTCTGTGACAGCAAATTTGAATTTCACAGTTTGTAAAAGTTGTGGCCTCCAGGTCATTTGTTATTCACTTGAAATGCACGCTGTCAATGTCTGTTTGCAGGTGGGGCTGTGTGGGACGAGGACATACAATGTGCTGGGTTGAAATGTTGATACTGTTCATCATACGGTGCCTCAGAAACACAAAATAAAGCCCTTGATTTTTTTTTTTTGCCGCATTTTGTCAACTACAGATTTGACTGTATTTTAATGGGATTTTATGACCAATACAATGAGTCAGAAATGTCAGTGGAGGGGAAATGATTGCTTCTGAGAATCTGACTGGGCCAGGGTAACAGATGAATGATGTTTGGACTAAACCGTCTGAGGGTGGTGATCTTCTATCTGCAGTCTCAAATCTTTTGCATACTCTGACAGGCTTTTATTAAGAATTGTCCTGTATTAAACCCCAGAAACATGCATTTTATCCCAACACTTTTTCTAATTCTTGCTGAAGAATTATCCGCACAGCAGGATCTCATCCCCAAATGATTTATCTGTTTGTTTGTCTGATTGTCATCTGATTAGTCCACCTGCTAGCACATGTTTGATGTTTCTACAAGACAGCTGCGTACCTTAAAAACATCCAGGGCTTTTCTGTTTTGCTTTCTCCTTGTGACTTTGTTCAAGTCAGATTTGTTGATCTCACAACTTTTACTTGTCCTGTTTGCAGATTCTTTCATCCGAGCTTTGAAAAATGTCATCTCCTCTGGAGTTTGCATAGTTCTTTTGGGCAGCTGCTCTGATTATTGACGGATAGAAAGTGGAGATGTTCAAAGCTTGAGACAATATTTTATAAGTTAACTTTGTTTTAAACTTTTCCACAACTTTCTTTCTGACCGGTCTGGAGTTTTTCTTGGGATAAAGGATTTTGTTTATTCTCTGATGTTTCAACAAACCTTTCAAGCCTTCAGAGAAAAGCAGAATTTATACTGAAATTAAAATATGTTCAATCTATAATCTAATAAGGTGTCTTCTTAAGGCAATTGCACGGCACACTTTGATTACAAAACGCTGAATTGAATTGTTGAGGATTTGTAGCTTTGTACCTAAATAGGTTTTTCTATCGTGTGTGTTCTGAATGCTTTTTCATTTTCTTTACTTTTCATGTATTAAAAGGGAAAAAAGTGACTGCGAAGATGTTGATTTATGCCTCACATCCTCGTTTCTAATCTCCACAAATCATCCATGGTGGCTCTCAGCACATTGTAAATAAAGGTGCCATCAGATTGTAGCTTTTCTACAGCATGGCCTCCCCTGTGCAACTGCAAACCAAACCTCTGCACAACTGCCTTATTATGACACTTTGTAAAGAGGATGTTTTTGTATTTTCAATAATGCATGGCCAGCAGGGAATCATGTCCAACCTCATTTTGTGTCATGCCGCAGAGTGGCTGTTTTAGCAGCTTGTGCTCCTCTACAGTACAAAAATACTAATGCAATTAAATGGAAGATGAACTATCCTGCAGTAACAAAAGGTCAGCTGTTCATTATTAGCAAAAATGGTGTTGCCTTCTACTAAAATGCAAAGCAGGGGAATTTAACCGCAAAGTTCAAAATAAGGTCATGGGTTTTATATGGTTTAATACCTAAGATAAACATCAGTGAAGACGTTTAGAAGCATAAGCTCTGATACCTAAATAGAAATTATAGGTTATTAAGTGGAAAGGGCAGAAAATAATACACTAAATTATGGAGCTAAAGTCAAAAGAAGCATATATAAATAAAACTTTGAACAGAAATGGCTCATTCTGAGTGATATGTACACATTTCCTAACATTTGTTCAAACAAATTCTTTAAATAATATTATTATGATAGCAGCAGATGATGAAACCGACGCGTGAAGACACAAACTGTGTGTCCCCATAGATCAGCACAGCAACAGGATGGGTGGAGGACACACTCCTTCCCACGCATCGTGGCACATGCCAAACCGAGCATATGGATCACCTGGATAAAGCCCCTCCTTATCGCTCCTCCAGAGCACTCAGTGCCACTGAACTTCCACTATTGATTCCAGTGACGGAGCACAGCGAAGGCCAGCTATTGAACCACTTATTATTAATTCACAAATCCTGCCTTGTCCACAAAAAAGTGAGGGAACAAAGCACACACTGTAAGAACAAGCTGAAAGGAAGCTGGATAAAGGTCAAAAAACTCAACTTTCTCCAAGTGACAGAGCTGCTGAGGTAGAAGTGATGCTTTTCAGCCTACCAAGTTATAAAGCTCATCTCAAAGTCCCCTCTGTAACAAAACAACCTCAATATAACTCTACCAAGGTTGGTGTTGAGTATTTCAAAATAGAGAGTAATAAAAATGGAGGGAATAAAAATAGAGAGATGGATAGGAAAACAGAGGAGCAAAAGATGAAGCTATTTTTCCTCTCTCTTCTTCTCCTAGGTCCCATATTAGTCTGGAGGATAGACCGATGACGATGAAAGGCTAAAATTGAGCTGTAACTCTATCTGGGTGCTGGAGCGAATCAGAAAGTCTATCCCACCTTTCACCTGGGAATCACAGCTCTGTCTGTGCCCTGTCTGGTCACCATACCAACCAAAGCCAGGCATCATGGCTTTAATTGGAGCCAAGGGCTTGCGGCAGCTCAGGCGCAGATAGAAGGCAGGAAGAAGGACAGACATTAGCCGTAGCTAAATGATGGTGGCCATGCAGATCAAATCGAATTTCAGGCTTTGCTTGCATTGCAAAGCTGATACGGTCTTAAGGTAGCACTAAATATATTGAAGTTGCCTTGCTGAAATGCTTGCTTTGGATTCCACCTTGGAGCGAAGCTGCTTTTTCTTCTTTTGTCAGTAAAATCCTGATACCACACAGAGTATGCATAAGCACCATCACACTGTGATTCACCTTTGTAAACACAAAAGGTGCCAAAAATTAAGGTATACAGGCCAGCAAGACCACTGAATAATTAAAGGTGGTGATGATATGAGGCAAATCAGAGCATAAAAGATGCATAGTGCCTTTCAACACTACTCATAGCTTTTGAACGCTCTCACATTTTGACATAGGCACAAGTTTTAAATCTACCCCTAAAAACTATTCTAAGATAACAAATAAAGTTCATCAGCACACAAACAAAAAGCAGTAGAGATTTTCCCCGGCGGCATCTCAACCACACCCACTGCAGCTTCTTTTCTGACGCATCCCAACACCTTAGGAGTCTGGAGCAACAGGAACAGATACGTAGGTGCAAGAAAATACAACAACGGCTGTTGTCTTATTGAGCTTTTATGGGCAAAACAGAGTAGTAAATACTTCTGGATTAGAAGGAAAATTTTGCTTTTAATCCAGGAACTAATAGACAGCATTAAACGTCTTTTAAAACCTTCGTGAACTTTTGGTACCTTCTTCCATAACTTTGTTATGAAATGCAGTGTTCGGTTTCCAAAATGCAAATAGTGTATGACTTTTTATGCCTTTCTTTCAACAGCAACCTTTTTATTGTCATCAATTTTCACGCTTCTCTGGTGTATTTCTTCCCAGCAATCCTCAGAGGCCTTCACAAAACAGAAGTTTACCTAAATTAAATTGTACACATGCATTTGTTTAATGAAGGAATTTGGCTGCACTGGATTTTATTTTGGGATTTTATGGTGAAGGCAGATGTTTACAAATTAATACCACATATTTCCGATTTTTACTTGTAAATAAAATCTATATAGATAAATGCAATTGGTCATAACATGATAAAATATGGAAAAGTTTGAGGTACATACTTTTGCAAGGCACAGTAGATAAATGTAAATTAGTTGTTTATACAGATAGAATAAATTAAGAACCAAAATATTGAACACATTGAGTGAGCAGGACAGCAATTGATAACTGACATTTGTCTTGAAGAAAGAAACAGAAAAACATAAACATAATCTTAAAAAAAGTAAATGTCCCTGAGTAAAATCTTTGACCTTCGGCATTAAGCGCAAGCAGTTAACATAATGTATGCCAACAACAATATCATGCCAGCATGAGTTCTTTCATCTTCCTAAAATAATACATACACCAAGCCAGCTTTGCTGTTGGTAATTAGTGGTAGCGTTCACACAGAGTTACAAACTGAACTAAGAGTGAAATTAAACGGCTGCAGAAGAGCAGTGTGTGGGACAAAACAGTATGATCCAGCTTTAAAAAAAACTAATTAAAGCACTGGCTGGTAAAATGATCAGAGTGTGGTTGTACTGGGACGTTTCCAGCTGGGAATGTGTGCAACAGTGTCAATGTGGGGCAAATAATTTACTACAAAGACAAAATAAAACCTCTAAAAAAAGTGAAACACGTTTAATATCCTTTGTGTTTTTTGAAGATTAAAAGTAGAAATACCTTGTCGTTAAATGTACATATTCCACAGACAGATTAACTAAAACATTTGTCAAAAAAAACATAGAAAAAACCAGTCAGCTGCCATTAAATAAGTTGTTCCAGTTGTCTGTCCAAGCAGAGCTTCAAAAACCTGTAGCACCATGTAGAAAAGTCATAAATATAAAGCATAACTCATGTCTTGCAGAGTGAAATATTGGGATACACAATAAAAAAATTGGTAAGTTCAGGAAATTGATTAAATTGTTTTGTGACTCCTTATATCAAACCCTTGCGTTTTATTTCTGTCTGGCTGCTTCTGCTATGCTGTAGCCTATTCACACTGATTCATCAGAAAAATGGAAGCAAACAGAGATAAGAAGAAAAAAAAAACCACATAGGCCAGGATGTACATAGGTTTGTGTGTGTTTGCAACTCTCTTAGTCATGTGGTCCCACAGGTTTCAATGGTGTCTAACACTCTATTTCTCTGGCTATGTTTGTATATGATGACCCCTGACCTCGGACCTGACACATGTCTGCGATCCCTCTGCTGTGTTTCTGATGCCACAGCCGGGGGCCAGGACCTTACACACACTCCCAAACACACAAAGCAGGAACGAGTGAATCACAGGTGAAGCCAACTTTGTTTCACTTTCTTTATTCTCTGGTCCATGATACCCAGACACTAAACACAAAACAACAGGGCATCCACCGAATTTATCTTTTTCAATCCGTCTGTGTATGAATGTATGAATACATTCATGAAGTAGTCAACAGGCCTCACCTCTCATCATGAACGCCGCTGCCTTCTCATTTTCTAAATTCACTGGTCCATGAAGTGCAGAGTGAAAAACATAAACTGTCTGTCCATATGAAATGATCCGCACAGAAATGTTATATTAAACGTTGAGTATCACAGACATTTTAAAAAAAAATTATTAGGTTTATCAACCCCATTACAGATAAATGGAACTTATTTTTAGATATACAACTTTAAATTCATAAAATGATCAATTCTCACCAGTGGTCGGAAACACAAAATTCTGATATTTTTCTGACCAGTAAATGTGGCAAAGCTAAGCTAAAAAAAGGGATTTCAGATTTATAAGCAATGACAGAGGAAGGAAGCTGTTTGAAAGGAAATTCTTTTCTAGGACATGTTAAGACATAGCTGTAGTTCGTGTAGGCTGCGAGAGAGTGAGAGAAAGCACAACTTCAATGGGAACCAGGCAGGGTCAACATACTGCCAGATACATCAGTTTTATCCGTTTGAGCTTTCAACTGCACTCTATCATGGAAAACAGAGAAACTGAAATACTGGCCACATTGAGGAAATCTTGAAGGCAAGGTAAGGACCTGCCTTCTCCATAAATTACACACTAAGGCTAAGATTTTAGCTACACTAAAAAGATGGAAAAGACGTATGTACCACTGCCAAGATTCACTGTATTTGATTTATGTAACGCATGTTTTGTTGTCGAAATATTAGTGTTGGGCTCATCTGTCCAAAAAACCTATCCGGCCTTCCTGGTGTTTCCTATAAATATCCCATGACAGTTAAACTTTTACTTGCTCTCATTAAACATGTTTTTTCCTTTCCACTGTAGCAAGAGGCTCCAATAGGTCATTTGATTGTATTTTAGGGGTTTTGGAGATTTCATTGAATTCTGCTGTATGGGTGAACTGGCTTGAATTGGGCATATTGGTTTTTCAAACCTGACCTGAAAATTCTTTTTAAATTCCTTGCCAGACTTTAAAGCTGCTACATTTTTCTTCCTGAAGTCCCCAGATAGCGCATTGGATCCCTTCATGGTTCTCGCTTTGCCCTCAACAGTCAGAAGCAATCCAGATTAGATGTCTAAGATTTAAATAGTCTCCTTCAAAAGTCTGAGTAGCAGTTGTGTAATTATATGAACCTACTATGATATTGTCTCTTTGCAAAATTATATTGTTATGCAACGCTTTAAAATGTGTTTTTTTTTTCATTTTAAGGGGTTATAATACTTGAATATTTCTACAAAGTTAGCATCCATTTTCTTTACATCTTTGTAGCAAGTCCCCAGCGAGACATTTCAGGTAGAAGCGGGGTTGACAGGTCACCAGTCCAACGCAGGGCAACACAGAAACAGACAAGACAAACAACCATGAGCACACACTTCCATATCTAAGGAGGATTTAGAGAGACCAAGTAACCTGATAGTCATATTTTTGGACTGTGGGAGGAAGCCATGCATGCACAGGGAGAACAGAAAGAACCTGGCCGGGAATCGAACCCATGACCTTCTTGCTGTAAGGCAGCAGTGCTACCTACTATGCCACTGTACTGCCTGCAATGTTAGCATTTATATTTAATTGCCATATGTACAAATATGTTTGCAGACAGACTTTCATAAGTTGTTCCAAATGTTTTACATGAGTGTATACAAATAATTCATATTGACCTTTAAATCGTATTCTGGTTGGACTCAAACAACTCCACACAGTTTGGAGTGGACTAAACACACAACTAATAAACATTTGTTTCTCCCTTAGGGAAAAGTAGATTTGTAATCATCCATTTCTAAAACCGTAAAAAAGTTTATCTATAGAGTGGCACAGTGAATGACTTTGACACGCTTTCTGCAGAGGCATTTTCAACCCACACTAGTATCCAGGCTTGTTGCACCAACCTGGCTGATTAACTATTTCCCACATATTTGAGATACCGGTGAGACTACTTATCTGTCACCTTAGCAAGGGGAGCTGCTGCTGGGAGTCAGGGAAACAGCAAGGCAAAAGTTAGCTTCTGACTTTTTCCACTTTTCACTGTCTAGCAACGATAGGATACAATCTTGAATTAGGGCTGTGTTTGTGGTGTGAATAAAACACCTATCTGAAGTGTAACAGTCGTTTACAACAAATCAGCCACTCATGTTCTTTAAAAGAGAATAATAGGATATATAACGTTGTAGGATTCAATTGCCTACACATAAGCCCAGATGTTCCTCCTTCTCTGTCAAGTTTATGGGGGGGGCAAATAGATAGCAATCTGGCTAACGCTGATGTTGTGATGAACTACATCTGGAAGAAATCATGAGAATTTACTTTAGCTACACACTCCACACACCATCAGCACAGGGTTTCTTGAGCATGCCTGCGTAAGAGAGTGTGTGAGAGTCAGAGTATGCGTAATTAAATATCTATTCCTGACATTTACCCTTTCCGTCCACATGGCTCTCGGCAGGAAGAGGCAACCTGGGAATGACAATCTTGAGTCCTGCAACATATCACATTTTTTACGTGTGTGTGTGCGTGTGTGTGTTTGTGCATCTGTGTCAGAATTGGAATACACAGTTATTAAGGGGGAGGCCTGCCACTCATGTGTCTCCAGAGTGTGAGGAGACCAGACACCATATATAAAGGATAAGGGAAAAGGCAGACTAACGGGAGAAGCACAGAGCAGCACAGCTAATGAAGGAGAGGAAGGAAATGGTGAAAGTGTCAAGACACCCATTGTATCACAGGCCAGGAGCAGTAAAGACAAGCTAGTGGCCTCTGCAACTTTAAGATTGTCATTAAACTCTTGCCTTACTCGTGTTTATGGTCGGCTTTGTGTGTCAGAGGAGAAGGGGATCGTAAAGCAGGGCTTTGTCTGTCTGCCATTGATTTATTTCCTTCGTTAGGTTGATGACACTGCCTGCTTATGATGTCCTAGCACAGACTATAATTACAGAGCACTTCTGTCTTTATTGATGTCACTTTGTTAGTTTAATTAGGCTATATTGGGTTTTAGAGTTGTGGCAAGAGCAAAGCTATGATGTAGGGCAAAAATCATCAATGGAACATCCTGTTTTGAAGACGTCGGGTGCACAGAGTTGAGAGATAATTATTTCATGGACATATAAAGTAGACTTTATGCATCTCAACATCGACAAAGACAAAGAAAAGGTAATCTAAAAATTAATGACTATTCCATCTGTGTTATAAGCAGAGACAGAGGGAGAAGGCGGCGTGTGTGATGAGGGCCTGAATGGAAATGAAACACCTGGGTTCAACCTTGAGAGCGACTGTTTACACTCCCAGTCCCCAGGTGCTGGAAGTGACTGAGAGTCGTGGAAAAACCGTCAGTGGGCCTGTGAGTGAGAACAAGTGTGTGCGTATAGACATTGTGTATATGATGGGATGGGACCCAGGGGGGAAGCGGTGCCACGTCAAGGTGACCGTCGAGTGAAAAAGGAAGAAGGAGAGGCCACCTGCTTGCTAGCGATAGCAAAATGAGGGTGACAGCCATCCACCTGTCTAAGAATACTCTCATTTCAGACCCCATCTGCCCTCCCCCCTATGGGATACTTTCTCCCAAGGGGTCCTCATGACCCTCGCTGTGTTTCCACTCATTCGGCCTCCTGTTCACTGCCCCTGAACTTGAAGAAATCGGCAACCGCTCACCTGATCAGAAGTCATCCCAGTTTGCTGTAACACGGCATTGCACAAAGGAGGCTTTGGGTAGTTCTATTCTGCTTCTCCTCTTCTTCTTTCAAAGTGACATAGCCCACAGACCGTACTTGTAAGAATGGGCAATAAGTCGTCTGGCTTGACTAAGTCATCACACATGGCCAACAGGGAAGGCTTTTATTTGTTCTCTTTTTCCTCCCTGATGTTCTCCAAACTGAAAACTCATCATTGTGTTCTGTAGCACAGATAATAGTTGGCTAACAGCAGAGCAATTTGGCAAGTCAAACAACGGCCACATATAGACCACTGTCTATTTTTTATTTTTCTTTCCGCTCTTGCTCCCTCTGTGCATGCAGGTGCCTGTGTTTCTTACATTGGAGTGTGGAAAAACACACACAATCAGATTCCTTCAGGGGCTAATCCACCCTGCGGATGAATCGCTTTCTTCGAGGATGACTGTCTGACTGAAGTCAGGGGCCATTGTGCGACTCCCAGGGCTTCTGACTCATGGTCTGGACCCGGGGCTGTGTTTGCACTTTCTCAATAGGTTTCAACCACATAACCGAGTAGGGTCTACGTGGAAGAGACCCAGCAGACTTCTGACATGTCTTATGATCTCCCCCAGTCCCTAAGGGCTAAAAAAAATCCTGCTATACTTTTTGTTCTCTTGGCTGAGAAAAATCTGTTCATGAAAACGAACTCTGAATGACAGAATGCACAGAAATGGAGAAAAGGAGGAACTTGACAGATGAAGAGAAAAAGAATTTAGAGCATATATTAAATGCAGTCTGGAAAATTCAAGTCAGCCAAGAAAAATATTAAATACACAATGAATGCTATGGTGCAAAATAAGACAGCCATTGCAAGGAAGATGTAATTCTGAGAAGGTTGCAAAGGTTTATAATTCTGCTATCTCTATCTCTCTCATCTCAGGCTGTTAGATCTTTTTGCATGTTCTGCTTGGGCGGGTAATGATTTATATGTTACACAATCTTAGATCGTCTTGGCCGCTTCGTCAGAAAATAATGCGCTATAACACATATTCTTGGTGGACGTCAGAAGTTGAAACAGAAACTCTTTTGGCAGCAAGGTGTTGTGTTGCAGAATCTCCTTTTTCACTCAATAGATGTAGATCATTGGTCTGTTTATAGACACGCCAACAAATGATTTGTTGAAAACAATGTGATTTTCATCTTGATTAGCTGTGACCAGTGGTGACTGGGTGGGAAACCTGGTATGCACCTTTTCTGCAGAGTGAAGAAAAGTAGTTTTCAATTTAGGAATCTAAATTCTTTATAAAGCAATGAGCTTTAAACTCAATTGTTGCAGGGACCTCAGCTGGTACTTGGAATACCCTCTGCATTATGCAAAATAAATTCACTATATCCAAAATGAATAGCAAACAAAAAGGCTGTAATGTAAAACAAATGAGCCAAAACAGCAGGTGTGTAGTGGAAGCAGCTGGATCTCGGCTTCATACAGTTGCTACTCAAAAGGATTAAAGAATATTTCAAGGTACAAACTGAGATAGATAATAATTAACAGAGAAATACCAAAGAAATCAGTCGTTCTGTTTATCTCTGAAGCCAGAACTTAGAAAATAACACTAAATCCACCTCAACTTTGTTCTACTTGTAATTTGGAAAACCAGTAAGATTTGAAAATGTGTTCATTCGCCAACCAGGATAATTACTTTTGGTAATACAAGCTTAAAGTAATATAAAAGTGTGAACATTTGTTAGTAAACACCTGAATATTTAACGCGTTTTGGCTGAAAGTAAAACCCTTTTTTTATGTGACTGGTCTTCTTTCTCTTTGCTCTTACTCAATTCCCTTAATTTGATATAATTAAAAGCCGCAAAGAAAAACTAGAAAAATCATCTTACCTGTTGTTGTCAGATAATTTTGTCTTATACTTCTTACAACTGAAACTGAATCAGCCAAAATGTGTGTCTGCATGTCATAACTTAGATGGAAAATCAACCACAAAATTCTGGTTTATGCATAAACCTGATGTAGTGATTTTATTTTTTAGAGCCACAACATGATTTTTATTTGATTCACATGTGATGTTGATCTGATCCACAAACATACTGGGGTGCAAAAGGATCCAGGACCTAATCCTACTAACAGGTCAAAGTTATTGTTAAATTTAAATGAGACAAGTGGAAAGAGTATGAAAATGTTTTTTTTCTTGCAGTACACCAATGACCAAGTCGTCTCTGTGGGTGTATGTGCTGTCATTACAGCCAATATTAGTAGCCCGAAACTGATAGAAGAAGCAGAACAATATATATGGCTCTCCAACTTTTCCATTGCTTGTGGTGACAATTAAGTTGCTTGAATGGGTGCATGAGGCATCAACAGAGAGCAGAAAAACAGATAATCACGCAAAAACCCATCATCTTTCTGCATTATGCTTCAGGTAATTAGCATGTCTCTGCCATTAAACCTGCCAAGAGATAGACTTCTATACTGATATACAAGTACACACATTTACATTCCTGCAGATGCACAAGCACTTACTGGAACAAAACATCAAAATGCATATAACCCTGTATAGATGATGGCTATTAGAATAGATCTGTGTCTCACTGCAGGCCCATTCCTGTGAGCTATCACAAATCCAAGTGAACAGGGACACATTTCTGGGGATTCCTAGGATAACACATAGAGAATTGTATTTCAAATCCAAGCACTGTTAGAGACCCAAAAGACTTCTTTATAGTGCAACAAATGATTACTGCTGTGCACTTTGATCAAAATGTTGCTACAAACTTATGCAGGACCTCATGGGGAATCTGAAACAGTTGCCACTCCTGTGATGAGTTTATGCTGCAGCTCAATTCTCCTATAATCATCTGCTGATCTTCACTGGTGATTTAAAAATACACTTCTCATTAATCTTTGCTTATCACAAAAGCTAAATTGTCTCCAGCAGAAATTGCATTAGTGCGTGTTTTGGCCAAAGGCAAGAGACAGCAATAGATAGTAACAGGGTTTGCAATAGGAAGGCAGGGGAGCATGGGCGGGAAAAGGGACACTGACAAACTGAAAATAAAATAATGTGTAAATAAAGAGCAGAAGAAGACGGAGAAAACAGGGAGGAAAATGGAGACTAAATAGAAGGAAGGTATGGTGCCGAGAGAGAACGAGGAAGAGAAAGAAAGAGGGGGATGAAGAGGAAAATGGGAAGGTTGGTCTCATTACTAGAAGACCTTTTCTCTCCCTCCAGGCCTAGGTGACCCCAGTTCTTTACCCCTCTGCCTTTTCACACCACTAATCATTAGGTTTTAATCACCAGGATATTGTCCCCCTTTGTCCCTACCCCTTCCTCCCGTTCCTCCCTCCATGTCCTACTCTGTGCCCAAGGTCCAGCTAATTTTATTCTAATTGGCTGCGTAGCCGGGAACAGGTCTACTCTGCTGACTGTCCCCATCCATCCACTCGTCCATCCATACATCATGTTCCTCCGACTGTCTTCTCTGTTCTTCCTGTCTGTCCTCTTCTCTCCTGCTGCCATCACATCTTCACACCTGTGCTTGTTTCTTCATCTCCTCCCTGCCTTCCTCTCTCTGCCTCTTCTTTCATTTCACCTCTAATTTTTCTTCTTAGCCATATGCTGCCTCTACACCCCCCCATCTGTCTTTAATGTCGCTTACTGACATCGCAGTTGTGCAGCCGTTTTCCAATTTCTATTCTTTCTCTCTCTCTCTCTCTTTCTCTCTTCCTCTGCCGTTGACCTTACATTCCGCCAGACAAAACAAATAGCCTTGATGGTGTCTGCCAACAAAAAGCTTAGTGTGACTGCCTTGATCCGCACACAATGGCATGAAAGAAAAGTGAAGCTGTTCAATTAGGTAAAGCTGAGGGCGGAAGTCCTACTTTCCTTTTATGAGGGAGCGAACAGACACGACAGATGACGGTGGAAAATAAATGAGAAAGTACCAGGAGCAACAAAGTACGAGGAGATGAGACGCCTGTTGGCAAATAGGTACAAAGAATCGAGACCTGGGATCTAAACGTCTTCTTTTAGGTTTTCTCTGTGATGAGAGAACATACTTTTAGATTGAAAAACTGTTGCTACTACAATACAAAAATGATTTTTGGAGGGTATAAATGTAACCCAGTAAAATTATTTAAATCCAAATCAAGCAGATTAATTTGTAAATGTAAATATGTGTGTTACACTTATTTTATTGGTTAATTTTTAAGTTTTATCCATGTTACCTGCCCAGATGTTTGCATTTTAGCCTAATGCTAAAATCTTTAAGAAGTAGAGTTTAGTACAAGACCTACTCTGCTTATTGCTTTTTTCTGACTAGCTTTATTTTTAAATCTTAACTCAAAACTACCTGAAGTTCCTTGTTGTCAGATGGAACCTTAAGAACGGCAGAGTCAGATGAAAATCTTTCGTTTCAGTCGTTCACAGTGAAAAAGAAAGAAACCCTCAACTTTTCTTTTTTCCTCTGGATCAACAGCTCCAATAAATTTTCATTACACCTGTGTGAAGCGCTTCAAATAGAGCCACAGAAGCAGAAACTAATTACTTTCTAATTTATTGACTAATGGCCACAGCCCTGGGAGACAGCTGCAATTGTTCTAACAGTCCTGCTGCTCCGACTGCACTCAGGTCCACTTTAGATTCATAACCAAAATAATTTATCATTACAAGCACATTAAATTGAACCGTATAGACCATAACAGTGGTAATTTATATCATTTTGTTGTTAAGGATGTTTTTTTTGTCCCCTGTCTTGAAAGGATGCAACCTAGGCAACTGGGCTGTCGCAGCGGATGATACTGGTTTCAGGCTTACTTTATGCTTCAAAGATTGCTTTGTTTGGTGCCTCATTATCAAACTGTAAAGCCTTAAAGAAAACAGGATTGATTTTTTTTTTCTTTCTTGTAGTGTTATCTGTGAAAAACATGACTAAATTTAAGCATGTTCAAAACAACTTAATAGACACATTTAAGGTTCCAGGTATCTTTTTTTAGCCGGGCATTTTCTGTGCTGATAACAGATGCATTTCCTGTAAGTGCCCTATCCCTTCCTTGCTGGGAAAAATGGCTTCCAGGATGGTAATGTCCCCATCATCAAAACTCAAATGGTCACCTAGTGGTTTGAACAGTGTGATAACAACATTAGCCATGTGTCAAGCATTTCTTAATCACTATAATGGATGCCATTTGTGCATTGATGGGATATTCTGTAGCTACTTTGAGATGGCATTTTCCATTGGTGTCATTAACATAGAATGCCCATATGATCATGCAAATTCATTATGTAAGCACTGATTAGCACTGACCTTGCCCTCTAGGAGGTGAATAGTTTGACATAATGACAATCAATCCCCAGTACAGTATGTCGTGTGCACTTAAGATTTGTGTAGCACACAGAAGCTTGAGAATATCAGGGGTAACAGTGAGATGCGTCCACGATTTCATGAACATATGGGATTTGTCAAAAGACTATCGGGAACTGTCAACCAAATCCAAAACAATGTTCACCAGAGATGGAGGCAGATGGATGCTTTTCTGCTTTTAAGGCAGGAAAAAAAAAACAAAATCGTTACAGCGTAGAAAATAAAAAGTTTAATTCCAAGTTTAATTCCAAGCCCGTCTCTGTGAGAGGCAACCTTCACTGACACGACATCCCTCCATTCAAAACCTAAAATCTCAAATTTACATTTTCAACAGTGTTTCAACCTTAAAAAACCCACATATCTGCTGAAACTTTAAGAAAATGGGATTCCATCTGCGTCGATACTGACTGAGGTGACATTTTTAATATCCCTGTTTATGGTGCTCCTCTAATCTTACGTTTTGAGACAGCATTAGTTAACTGGAAAGTTTAGTTTACAGGTTTCAGCATACAATAAAATCATTATGAATGCTTATTTCCAAATATTACTTAAGTTGATAATAGGAATATGCAAGATTCATCAAAAGCTGCTTAATGAATCTCCACATTTGCTTTATTTGACTCCCCTTTACGTTCACAATCAGAAATACATAGTCTGAACAACTCAAATGCCACTTTGCTTCTTTCTTTCTGTTTTCTTCTACAGACATTAAAGCTCTTTACCACATGATCAATAATATTCAGCTGGCCACAAAAGCAGAGAAGATGGTGTGTTTGGAGGGCATCTCCTGGGATGGACAATAAGGACACAGAATAAAGCTGAGACCAGAAACACACAAACATCCGGCACACGCAACACATATACCCAACCTGTCCTAAATATCCGAGCCCCGCATTTACGTCAGACTCCTGTTTAAGACACAAGACACTTAATGGAGCACAGCCAAGGCACGGCGTCTGTTTTCTTACTTTTTTTTTTTACTTGTGTGTAAGTGCATGTATGTGCTATTTAATGCTGCTATGTTGGGCTGCTACAGTGTAGGCTGGAGAAAGAAAAAAACTGGCAAATATAGGAATAGATACGTGCATAAATATACAGATAAGTGGCAAACATGGTGAAGCTTAAAGTGTGGTGGAAATGAATGACATCCCAAAAGTACATGCTCTCCACACCTATATGAAATGCGTCAGCAGCAGGACTAAAACTTCAGCGAATAAGAGTATTTTTGGCATAAGAGATAGGGAGTGAAATCAATTTCAGGGCCAAGTATGGTACCAAGGTCGTGCAGAAGGACAAAGCTCTGTTGATCTGTTCATATCAATTTGCTCCCTCCTGAAGACAGAGAATGCAGCATGCAGTGCTGCATCTTTAAGAAATATCGCCCAGATAACGGTGCCATAAAACACATAATTTTACAGTAAAACCATCTCGGTCTCCAATGCACTTGGAGCGGAAGCCATTTTCAAGCAACATAAAGTTTAACATGGCGCTACATCTGCCGAACCGCCAGCTTTCACAGTACATGGGACTGGGCAATTTAATTAGGGGACATGGGATAGCATTATGTGGGATTAGGCGAAGGCCCACCCTCTCTATTTGGACCCGAACTCTCAGGAACTTGAGAGCTTTTCTGCAGTGAACACTGAATTATTTTATCCAGTGAAAACAGTAGCAATGTTTGTAAAATATGTATAATTTAAACTTTTGCAGATCATAACCACGACACACAGTTCTTGTGTAGATGCAAAGTGCTTTGCAAAATGATTTCTACTCCCTTTCAGTGAATATTTACATTCTGTGCTTTTAAAATATAAAAAAAAACAGTAGAATGTGTTGAGCACCTTTTTAAGAACCATTTTGCTGCAATTTACAACTGCAAATCTACTGAGGTACGTCTTTACCTGTTCTGCACATCTAGTGACTGAATGTTCTATCCATTTCTCTTAAATTACAGTAGTTCAGGTTGAGGCAGATTGGATGGAAAGTGAACAATTTTCAAGTCTTGGGACAAATTCTCAACTGAATATAGGTCTGGACTTGGTCATGGTCACAATGATGGGTCTGTTTTAAACTATTCCAGTGTAGGTTTGTCAGTATTTTTAGAGAAGTTGCCTCGTAACTCTATGGTATTCTTCATTAAGTCTGTCAAGAATGACTTTGTTCTAGCCACACCTCTATAAAAGGAATATTTGTGAAGGACTGCATAACTGGTAGCTGTCATTGTGACAGAATCTCCTACTTAAGCTGTGGATCTCAGCAATTCCTCCAGAGTAGAGCCTCTTGGGTGTTTATTTTATTAATTATTGAATGGTCTGCCAGTTGAGCCAGAGTCTTTTGAGATGATGGATTGGGCAGTGATGAGTTATTGGACATAACGGACTAAATACATATATACACAACACCCTTTTCAAATTGTCTTCCACTAAATAATTTTGGTTAGAAATGTCTTGGCCTACCAAATGCAAGGAAGGATGAGAATTAGTTTGCTGTTCAAATGTTCCTGAAAAATATGCATATTTTAAGGAAATTCTGTAAAGCCATGATTTCCAAAGACGTGAATATGTACTTTAGCACTACATGCAAAATACTACAAAATCTTAGATCCGGCTGCCCAGCCTGCACTGAGCATTAAAAACAAAAACTGAACCTTAATGACAAGGTGCAATTTTTAAGAAATGCCTGTGGAGATCAAAAGTACAGTTTGACTTTTGAGTGATTTGGGATTAGGCTTTCTCTTAAAAAGTCTGGAAAAACACCATCTCTTTTAAGGTTTGCCTGATGTCTAATGGAGTCTCCCTCCACTGAGCATTACAACTACCTGAGAGAGAGAAAAGAAATCATTATCGCACCCTAATTCAGAACAGTATGGATTACAAATTGTCTGGGGGGGAAAAGTTTGATTTTTACCCTGACCACCTAAGAGCTAATTCCCAATATAAATTTAATGGATCAATGGCAATGAAGGATTCTGGGGGACCGTAAGACTTTCAATAGTGAATTACCATGAACAACTGGGATTAGAGAGCCGTGTGCAGTCATACAAGAGAGGAAAGATCTATACTGGACTCAGATCAACATTTTAGTGCTTTAAACCTTCTGTGCTTCTCGGAATAATGTAGTACGATCAAACGCGTCAAGAAAAAAATAAATGGCTTTATATAAATGTCCCCCTGTGAAGTTTGAATCACAACATAAACTCTCAAAGCCTGCCCGGACAAACGTGAGGTGTTGTTGGCTTTTAGGTGAGAAGGGAGACGAAGGCACAAAGGCAAAACTTCAATTAAACCGTAATGGGAATCAATTTGTTTGCCTTAATTACTTTGTTAATTTGTTGAAGCATCGACTTCAAAAATTCCTGCGTCATAGTTTCAGCTGTGATAATGGAGCCGTGCAGGCAGGGAGGGGTGCTTGCTTGGGTTGAGTGCTTTTTAAATGGCTCACCCTCTGCTTCTAAACAAAGTGCTCAGTGTGTCTTCACACCCATCTTTGAGTCTGTTTTAGCGGGGTGTGTCAGTAATGAGGCCCTCCTGTAGTGTTGCGCTCCGCTCCTCTGTTGGTGCAGAAAAGCACACCCCCGCCATGCCCTGACATTCTGACAGATAGGAGCCGTGGAAAGCATATGGCCAACGTGACGATGCCCCCCTACGTCCTCCAAACTGTCGTAGGTCTCAAGCATAATGAGCGCTAGAAAGATGGGACCAGGTCCTACGCATGGACGACATTAGTCATCTCATTTTTCCACACATGCCACAAATCAGTGAGAAAAAAGAAAATAGCCCTTACCTCGTGTAAGAGTGGCGAGATGGCAGAAGTCTGCGACTTCATACACACAAAAACACAAGTCTCAAAGAAAGTGAACTTTCAATTTACAAAGACTTGATTGAGCAAAATGAGTTTTTCCAGATACATTTTAAATGTAAGCATAATACAATCTAATGTTCAACCAATTTAGTTGGTGAGCTTGCAGATATGCATTGGGTGCTAACAGGATTTATTGTACTATCCCAGTATAGCAGAGCTACTGCGTTATTCATAACTGATGCAAATTTGATGTAAGTCATGCAAAAGAAAGGTTAAATAGTTTACAAGTGTACTTTCTCTTGTCTGCTGTATAAGTAATGTTATTGTCTCAACAGACATGTATTGAATTTAGTAGAATAACGTGAGTGAACATCACAATATGATGTTCACACAACTTGCCAGTGCAAAAATATATCAACAATAACCTGTTTGATTTTCAGTGGAATAAATGCATTTAACCTAAACTTACAGAAAATACAGAATTAAAAGTTAAAAAACCTTTTAGTCCTTTTACCTCAATAACTGGCTAGTAAGAAGCAGCTCTTGTGTTGCTTAAAGTCCTCTTCTGATTAACCGAACAGCCCTTGTTAACTACATTTATATTAGTTTTGACTACTTTTGAAGCTCTTATGGTTCCATTTCAGTTGACACATTTCAAACACGTGTTTAAGCCTTTAATCACTTTTCAAGCATGCCCTCTTTGCACTGACAGCTTGATTCAAAATTCAAAGTGATGAACCTCCAGGACATCTAAATGTCCAAATACCAAAAGAGACCAGAACAGCGTGTCATCTCAAAGTAGCCTGTGGCACACAGAACCCCTACTGGAACAAAAAGAGGCCATTTACAAAAACATAAAATATTTAGAGCTATCTTTTTTATCTAGTTAAGGCAATGGAAACGTGTAAGAAGTGCCTCAGATAAAAATAATAAAGTGTTGATAAGTTATGAAACTGATTTAGTTCTTGATGACCCATGAGATGGAGGCGTCTATAGAAGATAAGGTAATTTAAAGTAGATGGTATTCACTTCATTTGGCAGACTTTCATACAACGCTCCCAGGTACTTTTTTTGGACACAGTTAATTACATGAAACAAATGGCTGTTGGCCAATCCAATCACCTACAACGCCAGAATAAAGTCAAGTGATAGGCAGTCAGGTTAAAAACAGTCACAGAGAAATTACGGTCCACAGGGGAATGAGAGACAGTTTGTTTGGTCAGAAAGTGGCTGTTCTTCCTGTCAAGTGTCAGAGCTGTTAGCCTCTAGAAGCTGAGGTCTACAGCGACTAGACGTGATTTCAGATAAGGCGCCCATTCAGCCATGCCCCCGACCGACATGGACTCCCTCTGGCCCAGATTCCACTGCCAGCTTCATCCCCTTTCTCTAGCTGCTCCGTTATCCCACAATGTCTAGACACCTCCCAGCATGCACTGCACTAACCCAGCCAACTGGGGTCTCTCTCTCAGCTTTTCTGGCCTCTTTCTACTCAACACAGTGTCACAAAAGCCATCGGAAAAGTACAGAACAATGCCAGGGAGTTGTGTCCCTCTCTTTCAATCCATTTTTTCACTGAAAGATTTAGAAAAGGCTGCTCAGCATTTGTTTCGGTCCTTCTCTAACAGAGACTCTATTATCTCAAAGCAAGTCTTAGGAAAAACTCGCACGCAGTCTCAAGCCCTGACTAAAAGTGTGTGGCATGCACTTTCTAACAAATAAAGGCAAGTGGAAATCTCAGAATGCACTTATTTTAGCATAAATTACTGTATACCAGAATATTTTAAATGAGCAGATTATCAAACAGATTCCTACTTAATACACAGGTTCTATGACAAAGTTGAAAGTTGCAGAAATGTTCTGTACATTAACCCCGTTCCCCAAAGACAGAAGGATGGATGCTACAGATTAATATCAAAGCTAATGGAATATCCTTTAACCTCGCTGCAGTAGAAAGCAGGGGTTGCAATGAATTACCTACCTTACACACAAAGCCAGAGCTTCACAATTATGACTGATCTCTATTAAATTACACGGATTGAATCAGAGATCCTTAATTAGGCCCCAATAAAAGTGTCATGTGGCTTTTGAAACCTCTGAGCATGCCGTGATTGGATAAAAATGTGAAAACATACTAAATGAAATTGGTTTACCGCTGAGCCTGCGCCCCATGACTCTTGAGTGGAGCTGCAAAGCAGGGGGAAATAAAGTGAGGAAAAATAAGTAAGAGTGAAAGAGAGAGAAAGGGGAGAGACGCAAATGCAGAGAAAGAGTGAGAGGGGAGTCTCAGAGCCAGTCACACCTCTTTGCCTCAGAAAAGCTCTTAAATTCCATGTGTGACCTGGGGGAGAGAGCTCTAAAGAGACAGGCTAAGACGCTGTGATACAGAATCTGACTGTTGCTGTGAGCTAATACAGTCTCCATAAGCCTAACTAAAAGTACTGCTAAAGGTGTGGCACAAATATCCAACGGTGAAGGAAAAAACCAGTTGATGCTTAAATCTCGTGTGCATGCAAAACATGTATTAATACATAAAACACACATAGCTGCACTGAGTCTTGAAGGAGTATCTGTGGTGATGATGTGAGGTTATTAGAAATAATGCTTCTCTGATTTCTGCTAAATCAGTTCGAGAGGCTGCTTCAGGCAGAGAAAGGTGACGGGATTCCCACGACAACACAATGTTGATCAGGTAAAAGTTGATCAGATATTGTTAATTTTGCTCTTCAAAAAGCAAAATCATGTCTATGGTTTGGGACCAGCCAAGCAGGGAACATGACAAGATGAGGCTGATGTTAAGCTTTTTAGTCTACATATGAAATGCTTTTTGTGTCAGAAAACTGACTCCCTGAACATAATCCACAGTGAAACATGGTGGTAGCAGCATCATGCTGTGGGGATGCTGTTCCTCAGAATGGACAGGAAAATGACTCAGAGTTGATGGTAAGATGGTAGATGGGGGGAATAGCTGGGACCTAACAGTACAGCAGCTAAAGAAAAACCATTTCCACTGTAATTTCTAGAAAAAAGTTGTTCCAACAAAGTATTGACACAGAGAAACTGAATACAAATCCATACCTTTTAGATTTTTACAAAAGAATGTAAATTAGTTTCCTTCCATTTTTCAGAATAATTCAATCGATTATGTTATTTCATAAAATAACAAAAGACATTCAAGTTTGTAGTTGTAAACCGATAAAATATGCAAAAATTTAAGGGGTATAAACACTTTTGCAAGGCACTGAACACCACAGCTGTCTCTGCTGAAGCTTACTTCCTGGGGTTTTCTCTGTTTGTGTTCCTCCTTGCTTCACTTTAAAGCCGCATCCGTTCACTCTCTCCAGTAAGATCCTGTCTCCTTCTCAGAGGACCATCTTTTTTTATGAAGTAGGACTTGCTTCTGAGGAAAGCAGCACACTGTCCTGGAGAAGACGCTGTTCCCCACTCAGAAGACATCCTTGTCTGTCACACACGCAGGCGCAGCACTGATGCAAACTCTGTGTGGCACACAGAGTGCAACCCCCTCCATTCCTTCAAAGCACACCTTCAGTTTTCTCAGCTTACTGTGACCTCCCCCCTCAGGGTTCTTTTGGGCCCGGGTTGCCTTTGAAGGCCAGGAGTGTAAGATGAGGTGGAAGAATGACTTTGCGGTCTTGCTGTCTTTTCCCAGTCGAGGAGGGACAGAGAAGCTGTGTGCATCTCTGACATCAAACAGAATAAACCTAAACTTAGCCAGCTTAAGCTAATAAACAACTGGCTGGTTGATAGAGTTCCCCTCATCATCCACTCAAAACAATTGATACATATAAATAAAGGCATGACAAAAATCAAAAAACTGGAACATAATGCTTCCCTGCTCCCCTGGACCCACGCATTGCCTAATGTCAGGATGGCCAAAAGCTTTTAAGTGCTTTAAACCCCTGATAACCCAAATGCTTGGTCTCCCTCCTGTGAGCCCCGTGTTTGTCATAAAAAAAATGAAATCCACAGAAATAAAAGCAAAGATGGGGGACTTTCCGACATTTTGGTTTCTGGGGATTTGACATCTATAAAGGCATTAACAAGACAACCGAGAGCAAAGAGGCTCCAAGGATGTGTTACATGATGACATTGAAAAGCAAAAAATAAAATTAAATAAAGGGGGGGAAGTGTAAGGCTGCAGTCACATAGTGGAGTACAGCACACACTGGGCTTACTTTTCTGCCCTCGTCTTGCATATTTGCCACTTATGTTGTTTACGATGTTTTCTTATTTTTTTGAAAACATGGAATCTGAAAGAAAAAAAATGCAGATCTGCTGCCACAATATGAAGTGCACAAACAAAAAACAGCCCCCAACCACCTTCCCACTCGCCACTAATCCTCTCATGCCCTAATTGTGGGTGCAGTCACCCCTGATTCACTTCTTCGAGGAGGGAAAAAGAAAAGGAGTTAAAGCTCCAGCTGAAAACAGACCTCCCTGTCTCTCTTTCAATATGATTCCTCGCCAGAGGACACCAGAACAGTAGGTGGTACTCTCTCTCCATTTCATTTCACTTTTATCTCACTTCCCCTTTGCCTCTCCATCTTCTTGTCATTTCAAGCACTCTTTTTTTCCCCCTCTTCTTCTCCAACTGTAAATCGCCTAAGGTGATTATGGATTGTGATGGCAGTGGGTGGAAAAGGCGAACCCCGTTCTTTGTTTCTTTAAAATAGGTTTAACATAGTACCATTGCGTACTGAGAACCCGTGTTACACTTTCAGCATTAACTCGGCGGTACAACAAAACTGCGCTGCGACTGATGTGGTGATGTAATGAAAACAGAGGATGTGGTCAGCTGGCTTGCTGCTGGGATCATTTTACTATTACTGCTCATTTTTAACTTTCTGAAACCCCCAGATTCACAATCACCTTAAACTCATCTCTTCAAAGAAAGACGAGTTTCATTACTGCACTTTTTTTTGTGCCTGAGCTCATTTAAGACATCAGAAGGAATTCCTAGAAAGCCGTCTATGGAGTCTGTGTTTTGTCTGAACATCGCAGCCTCTGTTGAGAGACTCTGTGGGAAATAGAGGGATGCAAACCGTCACGACATCCCTCTGTTTTTCTTTCCGTTTCTTTTTCACTTGGTATGTCTCATTCCTGCGCTGTCTTTTTCGGGAATAAAAAAATAAGGAGCATATTATAGGCGATTATTCAGTTAATATGAAATACTCGGGTGTCAAAGCTTTATATTCTGATGACATTAAAAGCAGTAAAGCCCAGACCAATGGATTCTGCTCACTGGAACACTTTTATTTTGCCCATTAACGAATGTCAACAGGACTGTGTCACTGGCCTCTTATTTGAAGACACTTCTTACTCTGAAAGTACATAAAACAGGAACCCCACAGAGAAAGCTCCTTCCACTTTGAGAAGGCTAATTTAAAGGAATATTCCTGACCACTTTAAAGTCTGGCTATCGAGTTAGGTATAGAAATAATTAGACAGATTTATATGGAGGTACTGTTAAGGTGCTGTTAGGTCTAGGATATTAAATCTTTTTACATTTCACTCCCTATTTAGCTTCAGGAATAAACCTATTAAGCAAAATAACAACTATGACCACACAGTAAAGAAAATATTCAGAATGAAATAAAATATTGAACACGGTACAGAGCATCTCTGTCATAGTTATAAAGTTAAAAAACATAAAACAAATCTTTATCACCCTTTGTTACCCTCATCTGAGAATAAAGCAATACTTTCCCATTTGTAGAAGCCGTTAAAAAAACCTTTAATGAAGAGAATTCTGTCAATTTTAATTATGCAATTTCTTTTAAAAAGATATTGAACTGAGATATATATTTTTCTTATTCCTACCTCATTCTGAAAAAGATATAAATATTAATTAATCCAATCAGCAATGGTTCTCACCTTTCCAACTGTGCACTCCTCTCAAATGTGCATGACAAAAAAGATGTGAATAATTCATCAATTGTCTTATATTTGAATTGATTAATTCACTTATGCAAAATTAATACATGGCTATCTTGCATATCTCGCCAGCACCATCCTCTCCTATCTTTAATGAAGCAGTTAAAGTAGTATGGGCCTTGCCTTGAGTAAAGAACTCGGTGAGCAAGAGGGCGGAGGTGTGATAGCCCCGAGTATCAATCTGATACATTTATAATGATGATGTTTCATCAGAAACAACTGTCTATCTTAAGAGATTAAGGTAAGAAGTTCAACTGAAACAGCTCTAAGCTGTTTCTGGGAACTTAATCACAAAGAAATTTTAAAAATGAAAATAAAGGTAAAGTAACTAGGGAAAGCTTATTTTATTCATACACCACCATTCATACATCAAGAAATTCACAAAGACTACACTGCAAGATTAATGGTCAAATGTAATCACAATAAGTGAAAGAAACATTAAATGCAACTGTATAAGTAAATATTTTATGAAAAGTCACTGACAAAATAACCTTTGAGTCTTGTGTAGTTCTTGTTCTGATAACACTAATTGAACAGATCTCTGAGAGACAAGGTTTGTGGTTTTATCCTCATTGTCGCTGAATGTTGATTATACTTTAACTGTATGTTTGGGATCAAAAACAATAACTGTTGCCTTTTTTCTGCACTAGGTTGATGGATAATCTGACCCATTTACTCGCTGATTAAAGAAATACAAAAAAGGTTGCAGTACTCCATAAACCGTTCTGGGGGGATCAGGAGATGTTGAATAAAAACATATCGAGAAATAAGCCTTGGGGAACCTCACAAGTAATCCTCAGATTTATTACCAAGTGAAAACTAAGTAATCCTCATTTTCTAAATAAGAGCTCAACCAATGAATAGACAATATGCTCTTTTTCCAGTGCATCAATAAATAAAGGCCATGCTTAGCGTTAAAATTACAACAAATGATAAACGTGAGCTAGATTGATGAACAGTAAAGTGTAGCTGCAGAATGTGAACCGTAACGCTTCTCACTACATGAGGCTTTGATGAAGAAGATGAACCCGAGCCAGGTTTCTGCACTTGCCTCCGCTGCTGCTTACTGATGATGAGTGCAAAGGTTCTTTCCTGCCATTTCACATTTTTGCACTATTAATGGGATGCCACATGGCAACTTTTCATCCAATGTACTTCCTGTTCTGAGAAGCTCAGTTAGGGCGAAGAAATGGGACAGAATGTGTGCCAGTGCGTGCATGCGCTTTGTGTTTGTACACTCATGTCGTGCCTGTTCTTTACTGGTGATTCACCCAGCTCTCTGGCAGGAAGCCAGGACCTATTTTCTCGTCTTTACATAACAGCAAACAATATCATTGAAACTGTGTGTCCTTTCCTTTCTCTCCCTCCTCCACCTTCTCCTTCTGTTTTTGTTCCCCTGATGCTTCCCAGTCTTCCTTACCCCACCTTCCTGCCTGTGTGGGACCTTATGAGACCTCACTATATTTTTGCTCTCTGCAGCAGCACCACAGTAACACCCATGGGATCGTGATGTGATGGGTGAGGAACAGGTGCTATCTGACCACACCCAAAGAGAGTGGTACGGTACAGCAGTGGTACGGTGCAGCAGATTCGATAGAATGGCACAGAAAGGTGCGTAGGATGTGAACCTGTTTGTTTAAAATGCCCCCTGGGGACTTCCTAAAGGCCTAGAACGCACTATCCGTTACACCATATGCCTACAGGACAGTAACCAGCTGGGCACCAGGGCATGATGGGCTGAAAATAGGGATTCAAAGGCAAAATCCTTACTGAGCGGGCCAACATACTGCCATTCGGCCCCAAGAGAGAAACGTGATGACGTGGTAAAGAACGGTACATAACAAGGTGGAGAACAGAGGGTGGTGGAAATAGAAAATCAAGGGGAAAAGAAAGAGGGACAGCAGAAAACTTTAGTGAAACATATGAACTTGATGAAGAAGAATCCGGGAAAGGTGTTGGAGTTTTGTGTCAGGGTGTGTGTAGGAGAGGTGTAGGCAGAGTTTAAAGTCTGGACAGCTCAGTGACTCAGGTGTGAATAATACACTGGGTCTACCTTGTATGAGTAAAAGGGAGCCAGGAGAAGAGACTTTGGACGGTATGTAGAGCACGGGTGGTTGGTATGTATGTCTCTAGGAGGCAGATCAGCTGTGCCTATGGTCGGCTCCGTGACAGCCAGCCTGAACGCTGTTCACCGGTGCAGAAGCGCTAATTGAATTAAGTCTTTATTATCAGGCTGCAGAGGCAGCACTTCTCCCCATCTCTGCCCGCTTGGCTGACACTTTCTCCTTGAACACCTGCTTGACATCAACTTCCTCTTCTATTTATTTATCCCCTCTCTCCTGTGGCCAGTTACTGGCTAAATTCCTTACTCCCATCCACACTTTTCTCCGAGTTGGCATGCTAAACAAAAACAGGGCTATCATTATTTTTTATGCTACATTTGTTATCTGTTTGCAAGGTTTCTCAACTTAGAGGACCTGCCTTAGATAACTTTGTCACAGCGCCACAGTTCTGTATTAGTTCCTACTCAAAAACAGCCCACACTTTAAAGCAGTAATTCCTGATCCTGGGATTTATCGGAAGCCGTTTTGAGCATGAAGGGAACAAAAGCGATAAAACTGGATGATTTTCTTTGTTCTGTCGAATGGCCTCCAGTCGGCAAGCTAGCCAGTGTCGAATACAGCAGCTGGGATGTGAACTAACATATATCTAGTCCCCTGTCCATTTCCACTAGCCTCAGGCTTAGGCTGCTTCCCAGGGCTCAGATTGGGCATTACTTTAGAGGACAGACAAACATGAGGCTCTATCACGTTGGCTAGCAGTCTGAGGCTCATGAACTTGGCACAACACTAGCTGTAATCTATTGACCGCTTGCATTCTCTTCTCCAGTGCCCCCAAACCACAGAGCTTTTCTCTATCTGTCACCTAAATCCATTGCTCACCTCCAACCACCTCTATCTGCTGTTTACTCACTCTGGTTTGCTCTTTTTTCTCCCCTCCCCCATATGTCACCTCAATCCTTCTCCATTCCATCTCTTCCCTGTTCTTTCACCTATTTGCGTAAAAACCGTTGTTCCCTCACTCCTTCACCCCTCCGCCACATCCATCACCATCCCTCCCATCTTCATCTCGCCTGTTCGCTTCTCTTATCGACATGTTTCCATTTTCTAAACTGCTCTCGCTCAATCAAATTCACTCTTCCTCCGTAGACCATTTTTCATTTTC
This sequence comes from Micropoecilia bifurca, assembly GCA_903067075.1. NCBI lineage: Eukaryota > Metazoa > Chordata > Actinopteri > Cyprinodontiformes > Poeciliidae > Micropoecilia > Micropoecilia bifurca. Next base: position 76,119 of record CAEGAF010065655.1, read on the forward strand.
TCTTTCATTCACTCTTAGCTTCACGCTGCCCGGGTTTGCCTCACTCCTGTCCACTCTCCTCTCCCCAGTGGGCTTTATTCCACACAGCCCGCAAAGACACCAGGTGGGCTTTGCTGTCCTTGTCACGGCTGTTGACTGGACGGAAGCAGCGGGGTACAGCGTCCTTCAGGGCTCGGCACGTTGGAGCAGCAAAGTGTCAGCACTCCGCTAGCTAAAGTTTTGCTGAAAGAGTTTAGAGTGGAAACAAGAGAACATGTGAAGGACAAGCAGAGGGGAGAGATGAAGGCATTGACACCAGGTCACGTTACCGAACTGTCTCTTCACGTTAACTTGACATGATGGATTTATTTCATAACTGCGGCTTGGGTCAGTGCCACTAGCCCTCCTGTCCTGAATCCACTGTAATTTTATGAAATACCTCTTCATCTATCGTGCCTTTGTTCCTCTTTGCATTGCTCCTCCTTTGTGCCATTCCATCACTGCATCTCAGCCCTGCTGCTCCTGTCCTTTCTCCCCTCTCCTCTGAAACTCTGCCAGTGAACCAGCCAGTGCCACAATGCATTAGGACCAAACACTATCCGACGTGCTTCTCAGGCACATCTTACACATCAGTCTCTCCACCCTCCTATGCATACACTTGCATACACCAACGGAAAGTCCAGCACTTCTTCACACCATCTGCCAGGCCGGGTGACAGAGATGCAGTTTACATATAAGGCTTGAGGGACGTTTTATTCACAGTGGCAGACTCACCCCAGCACTACCTCTCTGATCAAAACAAAATTACATGACTTCAAACAAAGAACTTTTTTTTTTGTCAGGATGCATAAATCTTCACTTCTCGTGAAATTCATGCTTTCCCCAAAGATATGACAATAATCAAGGGACATACAAAACATGGTGATACCACCTAAACTTTTCATATTTTGAAACAAGATGTCAATGTGATTTTAGGTGATAGATCAACACAAAGCAGTGCATGAAAGAAGAAGAGCGAAAGTTGTATTTTTTTTTTATTTAGCCCCCATTTATTCTGATACACCTAATTAAATCTAGGGCAACTGACTGCCTCGAGAAGATCCCTACTTTATCAGTGTGCACTTTGATCTCATCATAAATCCAAACGTTTATTAAAGGCCTCACAGAAAACAACAGTGAACAAACATTATAATTATCAGTAAACACACCAGACAGGTCAGGTATAAAGATGGGGAGATGTTTTATGAATCAAAAATAAAACTATTCATCATTCAAACACTTATGTATGACTTTGTGTTGGTTTCTCACAGAAAATCCCACTGATTGAGATTTATCATAGTAACTTAATAAAATGTGAAAAAATTTAAGGGACATAAATACTTCTGCAAGGCTGTGTGTACGTGCGCAAGAAAAAAAATTTCAATCCCCTTTCTTCTCTTACACACATCAGATTCTGAATAAAGTCATAGCCTCTATACACAGTAGCAAACAAAACAGTCATTAGTAGATTTCAGGCTCCCTTTTAGGTCTGCTTCTCGCCACTGTTGGTGTACCCGCGCCTCTGGGGTGGCACCGCAGCTGTAGGTTTTAATAAAAGCATTGTCTTTGGAAGTTGTCTGAAGGGACTTGGTTTCATTTTGGAGGGCTGCTGCCGCTGCTGCACTCGCCGTAGATACAAGAGGAGAGAGGGCTATTGCGCTGGGATGCGGGGGCTATGAGGTTCAGTGTCATTGTGGGACCCTCAAAGGACCGAATCTTATTGTTTGATAGTTTCAATATACAATCTGTTGGTGTGTGTGCGAGAGAGAGAGCGAAAGAGAGAAAGTGTGCATACTTCCTCCATTCATACACTGTATAAATTTGGCCAATCTAAACTTGTGTAAAACTCAAAGCACACAGCTGACACAAACCACTGCATCAGCTTTCTAATAGATTCACAGCATTTTTTTTATGTCGCAACAAGAAGTCATATCAATAAAACACACATTGTGCTTTGTGTATGTGTAGCCCCACACACACACACACACACACACACACACACACACATACACACACACACACACACACACACACACACACACACACACACACACACACACACACACACACACACA
>CAEGAF010065662.1:0-20093 GCA_903067075.1 Micropoecilia bifurca
ATTTTTTTAAACCATAGGATCCATAGCCTTATAGCTCTTATTAACGTCTAATTTGTTACGGCGTAGCAGCAAGACTCGCCTCCCTCAGTCTCACTCTCAACTTGAGCTTAAAGTACACATTATAAACTACACACCAGTTTTTAAATTGTGTTAATAGGCCAAGTATAACCGGAGTTATGCTAAAATGAGTAAACCATATTTTTCCGAATGTCAGAGAAATGTCAAAAGCGCCGCCTTTTAATCAGTTTTCAGTTAACTAAATTCAAGCCTATGGAACACAAAATGTCACTAAAACCACTGTCCTTCTAAAATCTTTCAGAAAACCGTAAAAATCGCAAGAATCGCATCGAATCGTATTGCCCAACAAATATCGTGATACATATCGTATCGTGACCAGAATATCGTATCGTATCGTGAAATTATTGTATCACTACATCCCTAGACCACATGTAGACCACAGGACGAAGCTATGATCTGACAGAAGCTCATGATTCACACATAAACTCCACACCACCGTTAAACTCACTTCTGTCCTCAGAATCAACTAGATTTTCACCTGACAACCATAGAACAGACTAAAACCTCCAGTTCGTCTTGTACCTGTAATGTTGAAGTTTTGTATTGGTATCCATTATGACTTTAGTATTGTTCCCTCATCATATCCACCTGGTGCATATGATTTCAACACTGAAGGTTTGTCTGAAACATGACCTGACATAACCTGAACAGATAGGGCTCTGCTCATTCATTCAGTTCCAGTGACATTTTGCTGCTCTCGTCAACCAATAGTTGTACAAAGGTCATCTTCCAGTCACAGTCAAAGGAAAATTCAGTTTTGTTGTTGAAGAGGATTTTTATGTCTTAAACACAGAAGTCAGAAAGCAGTTGTGGTCAGTGCAGAAATAAACTACAAGCTTTAATCTGATGAGGCAGTTTGTATTGACTCTCTGATGTTGACTTTTGTTAAAATGTATGTCTAACTCCTTTTATTCTAACAGAGTCATTACACACGGGCCCAAGCCAACAGCCCCCGTCCCATTGTGATGTCATCGGGACCCAGCCCTAAGAGCTCCCAGGTGCCCCTGGCTCCTCAGCAACAGAGTCAGTCACAGCAAACCCAGCAGACGGTCAGCCAGTCATACCACTCACCAGGCGGCAGCGGGCGAGAGCAGAGAGAGCAGATAGAGCAGCGCAGCGGCCGCTCCTCCAGAAGGAAAGGCTCTGACAGCAGTGTTCCAGAGGAGGACAAGGACCGGAGAGAGGAAACCACTGGGAGAGGTGAGTAAGTCTACATTTGAGAAATATACATTTGTAGTTAATCCGAAAAGTATTCAGTTTTCACTTTTACCACATTAAAACCACATTTACCACATTTTACCCTGGGTAAAATGTGGGTAAAATGTGGTAAAGATTGTGAAAGATTGTATTCTATGTTTTTTCTATAGCCGCAGAAAATATGTACATTTTATCAAATCTTCATAAATCCACTGAATTATTTGATCAAGTATATTTTCTTTCATCACCAGATTATTTATAATACCAATAAGTAACCAACAGAAAAAAATGCTCATTTTATCTTGCATAACAACCAAAGTTAGCAGTGTGACTGACCCAGGCAGTCAGCTGCTCAGTCCAGCCAACCTTCTCAGTTTTCTGGCTCTTTCACCCCCTCATGTGTCCAGATAACAGAATTGTCATATTAACTGCTGCTGATCCCCCACCAAAACCAGATCCTTCTCCTCATTAATGTAATTTTTAGCAGAAAGCCATTCTAGCAGGTTACATTCCTCCTGCTACTTCTCCTCCCAGGCTGGCAGTCTCTGGCTCTTTCCATTTCTCAGTAATATGTTTGTTTTCAAAACCAGCACACTAACTGTCTTAACAATTTGAATCTTGGGTCCAAATTAGACAAAACATTTAGAAGATTGTGATGAGATAAGGCCTTCAACTTTACCTTCTAAATATCTCTATGTGGAGGGAGGTCATGGTGTGATGAGGTGCAGCTGTCCAGAGTTGAATGTGTTCATGTTTTCTGTTCTGAGTAATAATAATAATAATAATCAATTTAATTTGTACAGCACTTTTCATTAGAAAAATCTCAAAGTGCTACACAGTACAACTATAATCAAAGATAAAATCAGCATTATAAAAATCATGCGAAAACAGAATAGGCTTGCTTAAATAGAAAAGTCTTTAAGCCTCTTTTGAAGTCAACCAGTGGTTGCGGAGCTCTCAAATAGTCCGGGAGAGAGTTCCAGAGACAAGGGGCAGCCACAGTGAATGCCCGATCTCTCATGGTGCTTAATCTCTATCAAGGAAGGTGGAGGAAGTTGCAGTCTTGTGATCGTAGAGATCTGGTGGATGAATGTGGAATCAGAAGATCCTTCAGATAATCCGGTGAGGTCCCGTTTAAACACTGATGGGTAATGAGAGCGATTTTGTACTGAATTCTGTAGGTGACAGGAAGCCAATGAAGATCATGCAGAATAGGTGTAATGTGGTCAGATTTACGGGCTCTCAATAGATGGTCACACAGCACTGATATCATCTGCTCTCGTGTATTTTATGCCAAGCAAATCAACAGTCGATATTTTTTCTTTGACTTTATCTCCTTATTATCCAATTTCTTTATTCACCTTGCAATGTTTTTAATTTGCAACCCACTAAACAGCCCTCCCCTCTTATTGTCCTTTTAAACATCTGTGAAAAATCTCTTTTTAGTTTACTATTAGTCAAGTTTTCCTCTCCAGATATATTGTATTTTATCTAAACTCAGGTTGTGAGATTTTTTGTTTATGTAGCATGGTAAAACTAAGTTATTGTTTTCATTTGCCCAGAATCTAAGGCCAAAGTAAAGCAAACTGCAAACAAACGCAGGAAAGGTGAAGAAGATGAGAAGAAAGCAGGTCTGAAGAGACTGAAGGCTGACATGACTTCAGATCTGTCAGAGAGCAGTGACTCAGAAAACCCACACAAGAGGACCACCCACTCATCATGCTGCTCCTCCTCTTCATCATCCTCGTCATCTTCATCGTCCTCCTCCTCTTCTTCTGAGCCTAACTCTGAGAATGAGCTAAAGACTCGCAGTGATGTGATAAAAAGTGCCATTTCCAAAATGGAGGATGAGGAGAAACCGGTGTTAAAGGGACCCAAAGTGAATGATACCTCGTCTTTCATCAGGTGCTTGTCTCCGTGGGCGGAGCTCCAAGCAGCTGAGGACATTAAGAAAAGTGCAGTAAAGGATTCAGGTCAAATTCTGACAAATGAAGAGGAGGAATTTGAGGCAGTGACTCGGATCACCCAGTCTCCACTGCAGTCTCTCATACCTGACATGGTCCAAAGTGGAGCTGGGGAGAACACCAAGAACACTGTAAAAGGTAGGCTGCAGAATGCACTGTAAGAGGTAGGCCTTTCAGCTGCTTCCAACTTCTCACCCTGCTTAATGTTTGTCTTCCAGCATCATCTCCATCCCAGACTCTATCACTATCCCAGCTTCATGGCAACAGCGTGATTGACATTACAGACGATGCTCAGGCCACCGTACACCAGGAGAGCTCGGAGGCAGTCTCGGCACTGCTCGCCTCCCAGAAAGACGAGTCGGTGGCCCTCTCCCCGTACCTTCCTCTTAACACTTCCCCCATCTCCTCACCTCCTGTTTCCACATCCCCCACCCCACCGGAGGGGTGCCGCAGAGCAGAGGTGGACTCACTCATGAAGCCACCGGGAGTTACTGGAGGCAGCATTAGATTGCCCAAAAGTTTAAATGGCAAAGTGGAGTTTACCCCAGCTGAGGTCATGAGGTGAGCGTCTGGTGTTTTCCTGCTATGTTCATCCAGCAGAAAAAGCTATGCTAAAGAGACAATAAAACTTCCATTTAGCCATGTAAAAGCATATGAATTACTAAAGAAATAAATGTAATGGAAAGAATATATGCACTCAACCAAACCCTTGTGTATGCTGAGTAAAACAATCCAGCTCAGAAACTAATTATTATTTAATTATGTAGGTTTTCACCAAATCCCACCACAGTTAGCACAGCCAGCTGACTCATTGCATTCATTTGACATTCAGAACATTTACTTCCTACTGAAAATGTGTTTAAAAATTTTTATTGTATTGAAAAACATTTGTCTTTTCAGTAACACTTTATTTGAAGGGGTGTGCATAAGACTGACATAGCACCGTCATGAACATGAAGGAGTCCTTATGAATGTCTATGACTTGTCATGAAGTGTCATTCGGTAAATAATGACACTTTTAATGCAAAGCTGCTTTAAACGTTGCATTAAATGTGCCAACTTCGCATGATTTTGTAAATAATGACTATTTAATGCAACGTTAGCATTTTTAGTGGATTTTCAATGCAACCTTTAGAGCAACTTTGCATTAAAAGTGTCATTATTTACCGAATGACACTTCATGACACCAGTCATAGACATTCATAAAGACTTCTTTATGTTCATGACAGATGTTGTCATGTTTATGACATTGTCATGTCAGTCTTATTCACACCCCGTCAAATAAAGTGTTACCGTATTTTCTATACTATTTTTTTATTTTAAAAAATATTATTGCATCAGAACACGCATGAGTTTTAAAGAAAAATGAGTGTACTACTTAGTCTTCTGCATAAATATAACAAATTATGATAGCTTAATTTCAAGTGACAAGTAATGAAGTCAGTGTACTTTGTTTCTGTACTTCACGTAACGTCTTGATGCCTAAAACGTTTTTGTCTGATCAAGTCATTTTGTATCATTAAAAGTGAAAATGTCGGGTTTTTTCTGCCTAAGTAAACTTCAAAAGCTGGTGAATTTTTTTTACTTAGAAAAATATATTTTGTAAAAAAGACTTCTCTTTTGAACTGAGAAGAAAAGATTGTTGATCCAGGATCAAATACACACACTGGGCCTGCTGTAAAACATAACATCAATATTGGCCTAAATTTTCAAACGTGTATTTCTAACAATTACTTTTCATAGAACTAGCTAATTTTTAAGTCAACTCGGACAAAAATAACACGTAAATCTGAAATTATATTTTGTTTAATAATAAAAATAATAAAACATCATGCTGATAAAGACACTATAAAAAAATCTTCCAGTTGTATTTATCTTTAGTCGTAGTTCATCAGTTAAAAAGTTTAAACTATTTGCTCCATACATGCTGGGCTCTGAAACACCAAGTCGGCAGCACATTCCTTGAGGAATTTTTCTACTTGGGTTATTTGAATGATTTGATGCATCATTACTGCCGTAAAGCAAGGCAGAATTATTTATGTCTGTTGTCTTTCTAGTAGTTAAAACATCACTGTTTGGGGAGTATGTTTGGCTCTCGCATGTTGTTTTCCTTTTGTTGAAGAAATGAGCAGATTTGTTAAGGTTTCTTTTGTTCTATGCGTTTCCAGGCCGATCTCATCCATAGCTGAAACTACGCCCCTGGTGGACAAGGAGAAAACTGTTGTTTCTCCTCATCAGCTTCATCATCAGCAACAGCAGCTACATGAGCAGCAACACACACAACAAATGCAACAATACACAGCTGACCACCATGGAGTTCCTCTTTCTCTATCTGAGGGTTCCATTAAACCTCCACAGCAGCAACCTCCCCTCCACAAGACCCCCACCCCCACCCTGGACTCTGCCAAATCCAAATTGAGCCCCAGCCATACATCCAGTACTGTTCAGAAACCCCAGCCCCCCAGCAGCTCTCACAACCAGTCATATTCCATCCCGAACCCAGCGGACCCTCTTAAAGCTAAATCCCACCCGGGCCTCCTGGACATCTCCAAACCCAAAGCAAACACTACTCCTGAGGTCAGTAAGCATAATATCCTGAGGTACTCCGACTCCTCCCCAAGCGCTCGCTTGCCCATCAAGGTGGACTTAGTGGAGCCTCCACGCTCCGGTTTCAAGCCAGTGGGGTTGCGGTCAGAGGCTGGTGAGGTCAGTGCGAGCGGCAGCACAAAGAGTCCGCTGATCATCGACAAGAACGAAACCTTCACTGTTTACAGGGACCCAGCATTAGTTCGCTCGGATGCAGATAACTCCGTCACTCCATCTAACTCCTCCAACCATGTAGCAGCCTATCTGCATCCCCACCTGCACCCTTTGCACCCCCCCTCTCCACACTCACCTTGCCTAACATCTGCATCCCATCCCCATGGCGCCTCCCATCTCCTCGCCCCTCCTCATTCCTCACCCCTACCTCATCCACATCTCCTGCCCCCTGGAATGCTTCCATCTATGCACCCCCCCCCAGGCTCTCTGTTTGCAGGACACCCTCGACTGGACTCCCCAGGCGGTCTCGGCCATCTTGCCCTTCCTCACCCAGCAGCCACACATCAGCAGCAGTTCTTGCAGGTGTGTCCTCATACAGGAACAGGAACATTTTCTTATTCTAAAATGTTGCATTGATGAAAGGATACACTAAACCTTCCCTCTCTTTTCAGGGTCATGGTGGAGCAACAGGTCTTAGTTTGTTCCCCATCATATGGCCTTACCCTAATGGAACACCACCTCCATACCCCCCAGGACTCAGCCTCCCACCAACTGCTAAATGGGTCCACTCTGAAAATCCCATCACTGTGAATTCTGAGGTATCTCTAATTAGGGTAGGTGTAATGCTCGGAGTTCAAGGGTTTTAAGCACATCTAGTTTTATTTCATTGGGATTGAGCTACTATTGCCGTCTGAAGAGAGATAGATGGATGGATAGATACATACATGCATGAATGCATACATACATACATATATACAAACATACATACATACATACATACATACATACATACATACATACATACATACATACATACATACATACATACATACATACATTACAAGGATGACTCTATGTGTCGAGCTCAAGTCTACTCGTGGTTCACCCACATGTCAATTGATGATCAACCGCTTTCTTCCGGAGCAGGAAGTAAAACTTCAGCCGCGCGCTGCTCATAGAACTTCTCCATGAAGAAAAACGTCGGCTGGACAAAACAGCTCTTCCAAGAAAATTCACTGCGAGTAGACAAAACCTTCCACATCAACACAACTTGGCACACTGATTGAGAAGGCGTGGTTGAACAAATAACTATCAGCAGAATCGTGTACTACAAAAACTGCGCGTGCAGCAGTGTCATTCTGGAAACCTTTGGGTACCCCCTCGTACATACATACCATACATACATACATAACATACATACCATACATAATTTATCCCTTTCGGATTTGACCTCGGAAATTGTAGTTCAGTCTCCCACACAGCACTGAATGCACCGCTATCAGACAGAAAACAACCAATAAGAGCCAGCAGGCAGGGCTTACAGCTGTCAACCTTGTGTACATCGTGCTAATGGCAGAGTGACGACATATAGGAAAACTGTTTTTATTTTTGTTGTTGTTTAACCACCGTCATTGGTGGCTATGCTAAATATAATTAGCAATTTGTGGCAGGCTATGATGCAGTGACCCACCTGTAGCTCAGCAGAAAGCAAAGGGGAGTGACTCATTGGTTGTTTTTGACTGAACTGTGTATTTCTGCAGTTAGTACAGGGTGAAGGCAGAGGAACATGATTTTTATTTTCACATTTATTTCTCTTATATTGTACTGTCATGACATAACTTTAACAAATATGTAAAAAAACATTTTTTATAAATTTTGCATACTATGACTTTAAATAGAAATGTTTGACTGTCATTTTCTTTAAGTTTTAGTGTAATTGTATTTATTTTGTTCTTGCTGGAGCCATTTACCAGTGATGGTAAAGTGTTTTTATGTCTGGGTTTTGCTTGTCCTGTGCAGAACACTGCCAGTCCATGGCTGCACCAGGCTGCTGGTAGTTCCACTGACGGTCTCGGTTTACTGAACCACATTCCAGTCAGACCAGCCAGCGCTGATGCTCACCGCCCATCTGCTAAGATCAGCACGCATACCAACCCATCAATGCCAAAGACTGCCATTGATGTTCATAAAGAGTAAGACAATAAATCTTTAACTTTATTTTCGAAAAAATATTCTTAAAGGAGATTAATTAAGAGCTTGTGTAAAACCTTCTATTCTTAATAAAACTTCTCAAAAACTTGGCTATCATAGTTCTATATTTCTAATGGTTAATCTATTTTCACAATGGAGCATTAAAGATACATAAACCACTATTGCTTATCTAACCACCATCAACATATTGTTTTATGAAGAGATTTCAGGCAAAAGCATCTGCTTTAACTTGTTTGTACCGTCTGTGTGCAGAGATGTGGAGAAAAAGTGTTTTGTGGATCCCGTCAGGAATTTTACATTTGCTCAAATAAAACCAGACCAGACAGACAGAAGTCGTACCCCAACAGGAAAAGATGTCCACCTGCACCGCCTTTACCTGGATCCGCACAGCAAAGCCCGCCTGACAAATACACAGGTATTGTAGCTGCACTGTGACAGCTTGTGCAGTCAAAGTGCACAAGTGCATCATATATGATGATTTCTTTACAAAGCCATCATCACTAAAGGTTTCCTCAATAACAGAGACATAGACTCAAGTTACATGAGTTTGAATCTAGTCAGACTCTAGTTACAGATTTAATGGCTTTAGATTCGACTTGATGGACTCGACATAGACTTGAGGCTTTTTAATTGAAAATGAAGGTGTGTGCACAAAGTTGTAAAAAAAAATTCTGGACGGTTTTACCCAAACAACATCTAGGTTACTAGCAATGCAGTATAACTTTTAACAATATTGTTAAGGTTCTTTCAGTAACTTTTTTAATCCAATGAGAAGCAATATCTCAGGACCAGTCAATGGTCGACAGACTGGAGATAGTGACACGCGTGTCTCTAGCAGCTGGATCAAAATTGTTTAAGACAGGCCAGAGCTGCTTAAATGTAAAAATATATTGTTTTCCGGAAAGCACAATCAAATAATCCTCTTTGGGTTCTTCACAGAAAAAATCCAGGAAGGATTATAGTCCGTATTTTCCCAACTATGAGTCACACCGGACTATAAGTCACAACTCCAAAGTTTTTTTTTGTTTTTTTTTAAACCAGTAGACGTACACATATAAGCCTCAGATATTTTGCCGCTCCAGGTTTTCCTCAACGATGCAGCAGCAGCAGAGGGGGGCGGACACCCAAAATTTGAGTCATAACAGGTCAATTGACTATCACATTATTATGGTTGAAAAAGAAAATGTTGCCAAGATTAGATTTAACAGAACTGATTACAGTAGTTTCCGAACAATAACTGTAACAGTAAAAGTTCTGATCCATCGTGCTGTTACTAGCATGTTCTAAATCAGTGATCCCAACCTTTTTATTACCGCGGACCGAACAAGACTTGGACATTTTGTTGCGGCCCGGGGGACAAGGGGGGGGATGAACAGTCAGATGAGGCTTCTGCATGTTGGTGTTCCCACTAAACACCCAATATGCCCTATTTGGGATGTCTTCACCCTTTTCTCGCAGCCTGTGGATTTTTCCCTGACTGGGAACGAGAATACAACCTGTTGAATGTGACAGGTAGCCAATCAGAAAGCGCGGTGACATCAGAACAGAGGGAAATCCCAAACAGCTGACATATCGCGCAACTGAGAGTCCGGTGGATATCGGAGACATATGGAAATGTTTATTATTAAATTTAAAGGTCATTATTATGCTTATTCAGTTAAAAATGTTAACTATGAAAAAATATATTCACCTCCAAATCATAGTGCAGCAAATAGAGCGGCTGCTCCCGTCGTCTTTCATCCACTAAAATGACTAGACAAACTATATCACTTCTTCATCATCATCCGTGTTTGGTTATTCTAAATTTCCGCTATGTTGGGGGTTTTTCTGGATTGTCATCTGGAATTGGGATGTTCGTGACTGGAATCGGTTCCTGCCGTGTGACTGGAGACACGAACCGGTCAAACCTGTTGTACTTTTATCAGCTCTGTGGTCACAGAGGTTTGGAGAATCGGCCGACAATTCTTAAATCTTTCCGTCTAAACCAGACTTAAGACTCATAAACTCTCCTCTCTACCACTGCCCAAACGCTCTGACTCTGGTCGCTATGGTAACGTTTATATATCCCATTGAAATAAGATACAGAAGCGCCACAAAATCAAACATTTTACTTTCATGAAAATTTTAACTCATGATAACGACTAACGGGAGCCCTGAGCTTGTTTCTCTGCAACGAGACGGTTCTATGTGGGAGCTGCTTGTAACGTGAGACTCACCTACCGGTCCGGGATAAATCCATCCTCCTGTCTCTTCTCTGGGCCTTTTCCCCTTTGAAAAATAAACTTTCCAAAGACATCTGATCTGTTTCTGACTCATTTTGCTGTTNAAAAATAAACTTTCCAAAGACATCTGAGCTGTTTCTGACTCATTTTGCTGTTTGTGGGCTCAGTGTTGGCGCGCAAGACTACTAATGAGTCACTTCCTGCTAAAGAGCCGCCTCGTGGTTGAAGAAAAATCCACATATAAGCGGCTTGTAATCCGGAAAATACGGTATATGAAAAAAAAAAAAATTAAATGCTCTGGTATTGTTCAGGGGGCCGGACCAAATGTGGGGGCGGGCCGGATGCGGCCCGCGGGCCGTAGTTTGGGGACCACTGGACTACAGAGTATTTCTGAGTCGATTAGTTTAGCATTTCTGCCGGATTTTCACAAAATATCAGCCACGACATGGACAGGGGAACCAACAAGTTCATGTCATCTTTTTTGGACGACATTAAGGTGTTTTAGCCACGCGATGCCTCTAACATTGTGCTCATCGCAGCTAAATGCTACCGGTCGATGAGGAAAACAGCAGATCCTCACACCCTCAGCATTAATATAGCTGCGGACAAGATCACTGACGCCTATTGTTCTTGCAAGGCTGGGTAAGTCGGACATTCATGATTTTGAGGGTGATTTTGAAATGAGCGATTTTTGTTGTTTGCAAATGTTCAATGTGCCTCGGTCTGCTGATAGGACAGTGCAGAGCAACACGTTAGCACTCGGTACCCGCTGGCTAACACGATTAGCGTGGCTAACACGATTACAGTTCAGTAAAAAGCCTTTTCAGATAAAATAAAAATCTTTAATGTATGTCAGATACGGTACACATCGCATATTAATCTGTTCCGCTAAAGTAAGACCGTAACAAACAGGCTTCAGGATGTAGACGTTGTATCGGTGTTGCCATTATGCTGTACGTGGCTAAAAGGTTTTTCATAATGGATGTTTCTCCGTCAGTGGGGAATCTGTACAGGCGATGTCAGGTATCCTGATCGTGTTTGTGGAACTAAAATTCACAGATTTCCAAAATCTGAAACGAAAGCTTTGCTTGGATTTAACTTTTTCACGACGCATTTGCAGCTCAACTGTCATAGGATCAATAAGATGCAAAAACTTTCTGTCGGTCCGGTACTCCACAATGTATATTAGCTTGAGTTTGTGAGACGTAGCCCACTGATCGCTGCGCTGTGACGTAAAATGGGCATTAGCCAATGAACAGGTCGGGCTGGGGTAAGGTCCATTCTTTGGTGAATCACCTTCCATTTCAATTACAGCTGCAAGTGTTTTGGGGTTTGCCTCGTTTTGCAAGTCTACAGAAGCGCATTGCTGTCACGCAGGGGGAAAAAAATTCGAGGGCTATCACGTTATAACGTGATACGTATCTTGTTAAAACGTGCTAATTTTATGTCCAGGATTGGCGGTACTATGCTAGGCTATTACAGTGGCTAACAGGAATTGGTCAGGTTTCCCTTCATGTTTAGTCTACAGGGATACGGATGCTGCTTTGCACTGTGGTTAAAACCATTAAAAGCATGAGAAGGATCCTAAATAAAACGGGATGCACAGAAGGAAACGTCAGTTCGGTCCTCTAGCTGTGGGCCGTTCCTGACCGTCTGGATCAAAGCTGAAGTTGACTTCCGATTGTAGCTTCTGATTCGGGAAATGGCTAGAGGGCGTTTATAACGGAGGCTCAGATGGATTTGCTGAACATTTTCTGTTCAGATATTTCTTAACAGTACACTTGCTGAACATGATTATGATTTATTTTGGAGAGAGGAAGTCTTTTATTTTGAAGAATGCTCAACAGGATCTAGTTTTGTCTTTTGCCACTTTTGCCTTCTGTTGATTTCGGTTGCTTGGTTATGAACATTCGTTGCCGTTGTTCAGCAAGTGTAAGGTTAAACTTCCCTGAACGTCTACATGTTTCACCACGGAGACTTCTGTGTTTCATAAATTAACTCCAAATAATTATTTATCATTTCTTTTGACTAAAGTCAATTAATTTAAAAACGGAGGTCATGGTGGGAGATATTTGTCCACAAATTTTCATTGAAGAGATTAGTTTTTTAGACTCTGTCCTCTGATTTTCAAATTAATTGTAATTCTACACTTTTCCCCTGTTTTCTGTCAGGGACAAGTAGCCGGTTTGTGGATTAGAAATATATAACTTCAGATTAAGAATTTGTTGTCGTTTTTTACATTTAAACTCACCAAGACAAAAAAGCAATGTAAGGCACATTTTATTGGGATTTTTTTTGGGAAAGGGAAAATGTGTTCCTTTCAAATCTGGTATTTGTGACATGAAAAACATTAAATGGTTGAATTGAAGCTTCTGGCATGGAGCTCTGTCATATTGAACACTCCCACTGTGTGGAACTGGGTTACATCTTACTAACAGGCCTGGAAGCCATACGAAGCACAAGCGAAAGACAACACGAAGTGTGCGTTCTTTGTCTTTAGCAGACACATGACACATCTGACAGGATACATTTGCAAAGCATTAGGTCCTGAGGCAGATAAGAACAAGAGGTGGCAAAACTCTAATCTTTCCTTGCTCTGAACATCTGTTATCTGTCAGAGGACTGACAAAATGCACATAAAACTTCTGTTAAGTTCTCCCTTCTGTGATTGTCATCAGTAATTCAACTTTTTCTTTTGTCTTTTTTACCTACCTTATAGAAGGTTGGGTGGTGAAGGAACTCCTCTGTAACATTAAATTGACATAAAAACCGTTTACATCTTTGCTCCATATTTCTAGAAAAACAGGAAGAATTTTAGCACTACTAAAAAACTTTTTGAAAAACCTTATGTTGGTTGTTGTCAAAGTATAATCCTATACTGAATGTGGGGGGAAAATCTACCTTAAATACTTAATAATACATTAATTCATTAGGAATCTGTTCCAATTAAAAACATTTTGCTAAAGAATTTTCTTATTTATGATTTTTTTCAGTTGATTAAATCAGTCATTTAATTAGCATCTAATTATCATTAATTTATCCTTCCTGTTTACTATCAGTATAAATATGAGGCTCTTTACTTTTTTCATAGTCTTTTATAAAATCTCTTTTTCCATTTTACTGTCATCCTTGTGTCATGCAATTCTTTTTCATTCATTACTATGATAAAAATCTGGGATTTTTATCATCTGTTTTATACCAGGTTATGGTATAAAATCATACTGTTAAATACAGTATTTAACAGCCTTGTTAAATACTGTCACAAATACTGTGACAGTATTTAACAAGTACTGTCACAGTTTTAATAAATATGTGGAAAAACGTTTTTTCTTAGAACTCACATAATGCAGCTTTAGTCTGCACCAATATTTTATATCTTAGAATAGATGATATTACAAAAAAATAATTTACTCATCTTTACCACATGTGCCAAAGAAATTGGAGGCTGCTAATGCTGTCGACCCTTAAAGGTTAATCACTTGTTGTACTCAAGTGATAAACCTTTTCCTGATTTTAACCTTTTCCTAATTAGCTTTTATTATCGTGTTTTACTATTTTTTCTGTTTTTAAGATTTTTGTAGGTATATTGGTTAATGGCATAAATGTTTTTTCTTCCTTTTTCTGACTCTTACCAGCTACAACAGAAAAAACATCATATCTCAAATCCTCGAATATTGAGACAATATCAATAACATCTTGGTTGAAGTTCAAGTTTATTTTTTGAAATGGGACCGTACGTATTTTTAACATTGACATGTAAAAATATATGAGATTATAGCCAGGTGGATAATTTCCCCAACACATTGGCAAGTTGATGTGGGAAAATAGAGTCCAGTTGAAGACGTAGAAGAAGACCAAGCACACTGACTACTAAACACATATTAGTGAATGATGCAGTCATGTAATCACAGCATCTATATCTAAAATTGTTTGTGTGCGTTGATGTATGTGGCGCTGAATGTTTTTAAATTAACCAAGTGTTGTTCGTATACCCGCGTGACAAATAGATTTACATTTCTGTAAATGTGAGAATTCAACCATGAATAGTACAAGTGTGAGTTGGAGTATACATTCACTTCAATCGTCTCATTGGCTAATGATTTAGTGGCTCAGTAATTGTTTTTTAAATTGTATATTCATGTGAGTGTTGCTGAGTGTGTTTCAGAGCTGGGGAAGCTTTTCTTCATGTGGAGCCCATCTTGGTGCAATAAGATTCTGAGATGAACAACTGTTGCCGAGCAGTTTGGGTTTAGGAATCGCCTGCCGTAGGATCCTAAACATTGACTAAATATTACAAAATTCCTTCCACATACTCTAAGACAACTGAGCTGGATGATCAAAAGTGAAGTGGAAAAGGACATGAGGCCAAATAATGTGCAGATGTAACGGTGTGCAGTCGCATTGACTTGTCTACTCTTTTTGAATCCTTTCAAACTGTTTCAGAACATAATGTTCAAACACAGCTGCTCTCCATGTCAAGCTGTTTGTAATCTCTTTATCAATCACATTTTGCTGCTGGCACACACAGAACAGGGTGATGAAAGGCGGGGAAAGATGAGGGGGGGTGATGGAAAAAGAGTGCGGAAAAGAGAAGATTATCACTCTATCTGCATGGTGGCTTTTACTTTTTCTCGCCAAAATATTCATATAGGATGCAGAAACAGTTAAGCATGCAAGGGGTTAAACTATAATGTCACTCTGGCTGTTGGAGGAGTTTTTTTTATTTTTTTTACCAAAAGTTCAATATTTGATATGGATAAAATATGTATAATCAAGATGCAGTAACATTTACACGAAGTAAAAACTGTCATATGTATCACCAAGAGGGCTAGAGTGCAGAGATTCGATCATCAAGAGGACGAGACAAGAATGACCTTTTTTG
Source organism: Micropoecilia bifurca (assembly GCA_903067075.1). Taxonomy (NCBI): domain Eukaryota; kingdom Metazoa; phylum Chordata; class Actinopteri; order Cyprinodontiformes; family Poeciliidae; genus Micropoecilia; species Micropoecilia bifurca. The sequence continues at coordinate 15,096 of CAEGAF010065662.1, forward strand.
AATCAAGGCGGGGGGCTCAGCAGCCAGTGTGTGTGTGGGTGTCTGCATGTCTATGTGTTGTTTTGTGGGGGAGGCCTCTGACCATCAGTTAGCCGCCCGGTGCTGACAGTGCTCTGCAGCTGAACCACAGCAAAGCGATCTGGGACCTGCCCTGACATTTCCAACTTCATTCATTAATTCATGGTTGGCAGCCCTGGTGACATGGGCACTTAAACGAGCTACACACAGCTGACTCTGAATCCACTTGAAATGCAGGGTTTCCCCCAGGAAACTTTCTAAGCCTGGTGGTCGGGGCGTCAAGGGGGTCCACCAGCAGACTACCGTGTTTTGGTATTAAAAGATGTTAAGGTGCCAGGAAATGTAAAAGTATTACTGAGAAAACACCAGTCGATTGTTAAATAATTTAATATATTACTAAAATATTTAATAATAAAAACAAAACATTTTTTAAAAAATGTTCTGTTGAGTATTCATTAACAAATTTAATTGCAATACTTTGACCCTTTTCACCTAAAAATTGACCAAATTATGAAAAAACAAAATGTAACCAATAAAACCGATAAAACACAGTCTAAATACTAATTAAAACTAACGGAGTTAGACAAACAAAAAGTGACTATAACTGCAATGAAAAGCCCAGAACTGATTAAACCCAGAACTATTTGTAACACATGCTATGTGTTTACAGTTAATAAACTCGTAATAATAATAATATTAATAAGACCAGATCTAGGTTTGGCTACTGGAGTAGTGAGAAGTGTATTTGGAAGTTGTGTCATTGTGTGTTAATTGTGTAACATTGTTGTTGTTGCTCGACGGTGAGATTTGAGAGCTTGGACATACTGCGAGTGGGACTGTTGCTGGCGATGACTCAAAGTAACATTAAAAAACAAGAATCCAGACAATTTCTGGATAAACAGAATCAGACACACATTCTGCAGTGGTCTGTGCAGAGGTCCAGGAGGTCAAGCAGGCCAAGGAGATGATTCTACAAATAGTTGAAAAAGATGCAGTGGTCAGGTCAAAGATCTCTGCCCCAGTTCCCAGCCAAGACCTGAGCTTCCAGCCTGAGAAACACTTAAGACGTTTATGTGTCTGCCAAACCACTTCTGAATCCAGAAACGGGAGTACTACCACCAGCTGGGCGAGCTGGCAAAGGATATGAACACTTTCTACTCAGATGAAGGTGAAAACCCTAAAGCGGTGCTGTATGACGTTTCGGTTGGAGACATTGTGGCTGCTCCATATCAAGACTACAACACATGGAACAGGGCCAGGGTGCTGGAGATTCTGGAGAAATGTGGACTGGTGGTACTTTACCATGTGGACTTTGAACACAAAGTGAATCATTACCAGGGAAACCTGCATTCCCTCAGGGTGAGTGTGAGCTACATCATGGATTTTGTGAAGGACGAAATCAGAAGGAATATGGTACTGGTGGGTGTAAGCCTGTCTGTTGGAGCTGCAATAACCCACTTTGTCCATCACTACATCAGCAGTCAGGAGCATGACACTGGGAAGTCCAAAGTGATTCTTCATGGGAGCCAGGAGTCTGGAGATTTTGTGAGACTTACTTCAGAATGGGAGGAAACTAGACATGTGGGTACTGTGTGTGCCCAGATAAAGGGCTCAAAGGACCACAGCCGCTGTGTTCTAGAGAGCCTGGCTATGAACTGTGAGCCAACAGTGGAGGTTTTAGAGGTTCCTCAGAACACCTTTCTATGTCTTACAGGATGTAGTGGTGAGGCTTTCGAATTAATCACAAGAAGCACAGGAGCCAAAATAACAACCCTGGAGGAAAGGCAAGTGTTACCAACACCGGAGCAGAAGTTAGTTTGTGTATTGTTGTTTCAAATGCTCGTTGACAGCTCTCTGTCCATCTCTCCCCAAAAGGAGATTTTGGCTGAAAATACTGGTCACGGTTTAGCCGAAAGCTACTTTTCTTGCGCAGAGGGGGATATCCTGCAGTCAAGTTAGTAAGGGGTTTAACGATTTTAGAGAAACCGTCTATAATACCCCGCAAAATCTAAGGAACAAAGTTCTTTTAGGTTTGTAGGACTTAGTCAAAGTCAAAGAAGCGATCCTGCTATCAGTGAAATCATACACCAGCTGGAAACAGTTGAAACACCATCTCCTGTAGTGCGAAAAGAAATTCCAGAACTTTCCATCCTTCTGCGTGAGCTGAACAAATTTGAGCTGCAGAATGGGATTTTGTACAGAAAAAGGCAAGTAGGTGAAGAAATCCAGTATCAACTTATTCTCCCTGGAAGCCTCAGATCTATGGTGTTGAAAAGCCTCCATGATGACATGGGTCATCTTGGCTTTGACCGAACCCTTGATTTGATCCGAACCAGATTTTTCTGGCCAAAAATGGCCTCAGATATTGATCAAAAAATCAAAACCTGTAGCCAGTGTGTTTGCAGAAAGACCCTGCCAGAGAAGGCAGCGCCTTTAGTAAACATTCAAGTAACCAGACCTCTTGAGTTACTCTGCATTGACTTTTTGACAATCGAACCAGATCGCAGCAATACTATAGATGTCCTTGTTATCACTGATTTCTTTACAAAGTATGCTGTAGTAATTCCTACACCGAATCAAAAGGCTCGTACTGTAGCCAAAGCCTTGTGGGAAAACTTTATCATCCACTATGGCTTCCCAGAAAAATTGGACAGCGATCAAGGTCCAGACTATGAATCAAAAACTATTAAAGAGCTATGTAACCTAGCCGGAATACAGAGTCAGAACATCACCCTACCACCCCAGGGGAAACCCAGTAGAGAGGTTTAAATAGAACCTTATTAAACATGCTAGGTACACTTACCAATGAGAACAAAAAACATTGGCGTGACTTTGTACCCTTGTACATGTGTACAACTGTACCAAACATGAAAGTACTGGGGTTTTTTTTAAATCTGGGTCAGAAATGAATTTTATGCTTCTATTTTCTACTCCTGGCTGGCTCTCGCCACTTTCTGTAACACTCGCTATGTGTTTACAGTTAATAAACTCGTAGTAATAATAATAATAATATTAATAAGACCAGATCTAGGTTCGGCTACTGGAGTAGTGAGAAGTGTATTTGGAATTAATGACCACAGACCAAAAAAAATTGTAAATAAAACAGCCGGCTTATTATTTGTAGAAAGAACAATAAAAGAATAAATAACAACAATGTTACACAATTAACACACAATGACACAAATTCCAAAAATAGTTTCCAGTTTTTTTTAGAATATGTTATAAATCTAAACTAAGGATACTATTTATTTACCTAGGTTATAATTCTATTTAAGTTCTAGTTAATACTATTTATCTATTTTAATTTACAGTTTTAATCTGTTTTAATCTATTTTAGTTCTTTGGTATGTTCCCTAAGGAGTTAGAAAAAAGAAAAGAAAAACAATAACAGCAAAACAACAAAACACGGCAGAACAATTCTGCAAGGAACAGGTCAAACTGTGCTTCAGAATTGATGTCTTGTTTCCTCCGATGATCCAACGGTTAGTTCTGTTCGGTGGCCCACTGCTAATTCGCACAACATAGGCAGGTCATACCGCGTTGCGGGGTTGGCAATGTCCAGCAGAGGGCGTAGCTCCTACTGGGCGGGGTTGGCAATGTCCAGCAGAGGGCGTAGATCGTAAGAGAGAAAAAAAGAAAAAGAAAGGACAAAAGAAAAAGGGCTTGTTGCCAACAAAGAGCGACAATAAGCAACAGTTAGTACCTCTGTTTATAATCCATTGAATTTCTGTTAACTAAACGGCTGTTGGCTTCAGCGGATCAGCTGTTACTCCCGCTGACGTTCAGTTGGCTTGCTGTTAGCAACAGCCAACGCCTCCACTGATCAACCTCTGCTCCAGCTCTCCATCCAAACTAAATAAACGTCTAACAAATACATTATCCAAAAAAAGGCAAAATACATTTTCAACTCACCAAGTTCAGCTCCACAAGGCTCCCGAGCGCAATCAAGGTAAGAAGAAAAAAAAAACACGAAAAGCTCCCTCTCAAGAAATCAAAACTCTTGTCAGGGACAGCAAGGTCAGCCACGAGTGGTAAATCTTTCCCATCTGTTTTTTTCTTCTCACCACAATCTTATTCGCTTTACGCTCTCTGCCTCTCCTCACTCAGAGAACGCAGCAACTCCCGATTGGCTGAAGCCAGTCACATGGGCCATACGCAAATGTGACCCTTCAAAATAAGAGAGTTCGCCGACAAAAACTGGTCTATACAATTTCTCCAATCAACCAAAACATCAAAAATCAAATACAGCAATGTCTCTAAATGTTGCTTTAAAAAAATATTTTTAACAATTTTAAGATCAATTAATTCCCTATTTATTTTCCTATTTATTTATTTATTTATTTCCTATTTATCTAATTTACTATTATTTTATGAAGAGCCTATTTCAACCTGGGTTACACCTTCAAACCCAGAACTGATTAGACCCAGAACTAATTAAACCCAGAACTCATTAGACCCAGAACTGATTAGACCCAGAACTAATTAAACCCAGAACTCATTAGACCCAGAACTGATTAGACCCAAAACTGATTAAACCCAGAACTATTTAAACTCAGTTACGGTGATTTTTGATGGACGGATGCGGTAAATTTGCTCCTAATTATTTAAAAATCTCTGTTATTTTCCCTGTTGCTCATCATGCAGAATAAAATCCAAAAAAATTACCGTCTAAAACTCAGAGAGAAATTTTGCAAATGGAAACCGTTGAGCTTATTTTATAGAATCTTGCATTTTATTGTTTTATTGCGACAGGTATATTGGAGCGTTTTAACTTTAAAATTGAATTTAATGGATTTTTTTTTCCCCACCTGGTGATTAAGTTGTTGCTTTTTGAGGCCGTTTTTCAGCCGAGGTCCAGATGAATTTGATTCTGCTGTTGATTCTCGCATCAGCCATGAACAGTGGTTCTGTGCGCCCCTCCCCCACCAGTTGCTGCAGCGAGCTGATTAGAGCTGCTGCGTCTCTCATTTCTCATTCAGA
>CAEGAF010065672.1:0-20076 GCA_903067075.1 Micropoecilia bifurca
TGGTCGTGGAACACTGGACCAGCTCTACACCCTCAGCAGGGTCCTGGAGGGTGCATGGGAGTTCGCCCAACCAGTCTGACAGACGCATGATTTAAATATGTTAATCTTTTGGGAAAGTGTCCCAAGACTACTATTTGTTGCAACATAGTGCAAAAAATAGTAAGTGCATAATGAATCTACAAATAACTTGCTCATTATAAACATCACCAGTAGACCATCCTTCACAGAAACCCATTTGAATTCATAAACTTGATACAAATGTCCTTTTGGAAATCATAGTGCCATTTTAATGGAAACAACTAAATTACTGGCAGTTAAAAGTAGATCTGTGCCATAATTACAACAGAAAGGCTTAAAATCCCTGAATATACAGACACCTCTGCACATTGCAACATTTCAATATTTTAACAAAATAACAGCTCATGCTTGTAAAATATACAATTCAAAAATATCTACCCCTTCTCCTTGTTTGCATTGTCATGTAAAACAGCCTTTAATAACACTTTACATGGTGGGCACACCAGACACTTTTCATACAAAATGTCATTAAAGATCATCTGTTTTGAACTGTAGAACGTACATCGTTTGTCAAGACATATGGAATTTACTGTGGAAAACAAAGTAATAAAATAATATAAAAAAAGAACTGGACACCTGATAGTTTAAAGACTGTTCTGATGCAAAATACTTGTGGTAAGCTCTAGAATATTTAATCCATCAATGTGATTGTGAAGCTTGGTCCACCGTGGCAGGGTTTCCTCCGTCATCAGCAGCATTATCGATGAAAGTATGTCCAGTAGTTCTAATGTCGGGGGTGATTGTGTGATTGGCAAAAGACTCATTATCGCTTTCGATTGTAATGACATTGGGTGAGGACTTGGCTTTGAGCTCGGAACTCTTGCTTTTTTTACTCTTCTTCTTGTGCTTCTTCTTCTTCTTCTTATGGTGGTGCTTGTGTTGCTCGCCGACGACCTCTGTGCTCCCACTCCTGCTTCTCCTCCTTGACCTCTCTTTGGATCTTTTATGGTGCTTCTCTTTGCTCGTCTTCTTGTGTTTTGTCAACGACATGGAGTCACTTTGGCCACTTTGAGTGTCCTTGGATGGTTCTGCCAAATGTTTAGCTTTATATTTCCTTTTGCCACCAGGCTTGTCATGATGAGATTTCCTTTCCGGCGAAGAGGAGCAGCTGCTGGAAAACGCTCCGGATGGAGACCGCCTCCTGTCTCGTCGGTGAGCCGAGTCCCTGCTGCGGCTCCTGGATTTGGAGCGCGAATACTTGTGGCTGTTGTAATAGTAGGACCGTCTCTGTGTGTAGCGAGTTACGCTGCCATTCCTCTCTCGTCTGTAATGGGTGTAGGACTGGTAGCTGTGGTCGCTGTCCCTCCTTGCATGCAGTCCATCACTTTTTGAGAAGTTTCCACGACGGGCATGAGAACTGAAAGTGCTTTGAGAAATTACTGGACTTTTGCTAGAGGTCTTGCGCCCTCGGCTCTTAGAGAGGCTCTTCTTTCTCTTGTGGTCTCTCTCCTTTGATTTATGTCCCTCAATAGACCTTTCCCTGCTGTCGAACCTTTTATGTGTTCTTCTACCAGTTGAAGTATTGTTTGTGTTTGAGGTAAGTCTTTCTTTAGAGGAGGACTGATGATGGTGGTCTGTTTGGCCTTTTGTAGTTTCTCCAGCTTTACTGGAATCACTACTGTGTGAATTTGCAGGACTACAGCTGGTGAAACGGATGTGTTGCGACTGACGAGGAGCTTCTTGGGTCTCCTGAACAGAAGAGCCATCAGAGTCGGAAGACAGGTGAACCAGCTCTGGAGTCCTTTCTGTTGTAGGCTTAACATATCCCACAATGACACAGTCATCACCGTCAGAAGATGCACAGTCTTCTTTGGTGCCGTCAGCATGAGCAACAACTGTTTGGCTATAAGATCTAATTCGCGGTGGAGAAGCACCAAGCATTTGCTGCTCGTCTTCCGAGCTGCTTTCTGAATCCAGGTCCAGAACCATCTGAAAGTCTTGCCTGCTGGGTTCGGTTGTTGAATACGAAGGCCCAGGCGTCTCATCGTCCCACAGAGACTGACTCAGAGTAGATGCCGAGTTCCCAGGAGGCTCCATCTCCACAGAGTTTTCCTCATCCTCTGAAATGGCGATTACAGAGGAGTTGGAGCTGCTGTGCTCATTGGAGGAGGGAGCAGGGCAATCATAAACGGCATGTTGGTCGTAGGCCTCCATATTGAAGGGGGACTTCGCAAAATTGACAAATTCGTGCAGAAAGTGTTCTGTCTGACCCTGCAGGAAAGGTCTGAGCTCATCCTGGATGGCCCCGTCCTCCATGTCGTAGCGTGTAATGCGTGACATGATGATATGCTGAACTATGTTGACCAGAGAGCCGTGGGCCCCGTACAGCACCATCAGTTCTCTTTTTAGCCACGGGACGAGTCTGTGTAGGCAGGCAGGATTTCTTCTATAAAATTCAGCGGATGTGTCTCTGGAGCGCCCGCCGTCCCTCACTGTCCTCACCCTCACCCCCCTTCGGTAGAGCTCCCTTCTGAAGTTGATCATCTCCTGCTCCCTGACATTGTTCACGGCTCTGCCTTCGCTTGCAGCTCTCCTCTTAGCCGCCAACCTCATCATCATGCGGCGAATGTATCGATCCCGTCTCTGCTGGGGCAAATCGGAGGAGGCTTCAAACATCACGCCGTTATCTGGAGGCGGAGAGGTTCTTCTCATCTGTCGGTGAACCCCGGTGAGAGTCGTTCGGTATCGAAACCGAACTCCTTCGAAATAACCAAATGAGGAATTTTCCACCTGCTGTTTCAGTTCATATTTTTGAAAGTCCTCATCGGATTTTATGCTGTGATAGATTGAACTAAATGGCTGTTTGCACAGTGGGCACTCGGGTTTGTTCTTCGACCACTCCAGAATACAACGGAAGCAGAATTTATGGAGGCAGCGGTCCAAGTAGGACATATTATGAAACACGTCCAAACAGATGGGGCACTTGGAGTCCGGAGACACGTCTGCAGACATCGTCTTGGAGGTTTTACGCCTCCCACCCTTTGGGCTGTGCTGTAGGGCAACCTTGATTGCTGACATGATCTGATGAGGAAAAAGGAAAGTTAACCATTTTGAAAAAAAATCAATAAGTTTAAAAAAAACAGTCATGAAACAATTTCACAACATCCCTACAGTCCTATTTTTTTTAAGTTTCTCAAAGACTTGCAGGACAAAATGAAGACAAGTTGGTGTTTCTCAGTGAATTTTTTTTTACTTTAACATCTTAATGGCCTTTGAACAAACATAAAAAAATATGTTAGCAGCAGAGAGAGCATGAGTGGATGAACAATTTCAGTACGGTATTTCACATCCAAGCAGTTACCTTTATATTAGCATGATATTGTGCTGCCATAACAGAAAGAATTTAATTTGATGTCTTTTCTTAGTATGCTTCATTTACTACTACTTCCTTTTGTTGAATGTTCTGATGCCAATTCGGGCATCTTAGAAAAGGTGAAAAGTAATGATTGATTCTCCAACCAAAATATAGATAATTGGAGAAACTTCCGGTTGGTAGATAGTATTTTTGGAGCCACATCACCAACATCCAACCATAGACTTAGAGTAGATTTTATAAAGTTACTTTAGATGCATTATCTGATGATCAACAACCAATTACAATAATGTTATGGTGCATGGAATATTCCCTGAATGTGTAAAGTTCCAAAGAAGATATTCTGTTTATAAAAGGTTATTTTTATTTTAACACCTAATAAAGTTTCAGTTCTTTGATTTATATATATATATATATATATATATATATATCGTGTGCATTTATAAATAGAGACCAATATTTTTTTAGAGGGTCGTGTAGCTTTTGAGACTAGAACTTTAGCAAATCGGCCAGCATCCTTTAAAATATCCACACAAAGTTGCGGTTTTTACAGCTTTTTAAAGCTGTAGCAAGCCCTTCAAATATAAAAGAAATACTGTATATATTTTTGATCAACAGCTTTGGGTTCACACACGATCAAGTGCCGTATTATGGTGTTTACATGAAATCCTAAATAATGACACTGCACTGCACTGAACTGAAAGATTTATATCACTGGAACTGGATTTATAACAGGAAAAAAATATCTTAAAACTTTAGTAGCTCAAAATTATTGTATTCCGTTTAATACCAAAACAATTTTCAAAACCACTGTACCTTAACAAGGTGTGGTAAAGACTACAATCATGATTCCTTCCAAGTGTAAGAAACCATAAAGAATTCCGGGCACTAAAACTGCTAACCGCGGGGTTCGTGCGTACTGTTCTCTTGAAAACACATTTATATTACTGGAGGGGGAAACTAACTGGAAACTGTTATGGATCAACTCGGTTAAAGTTAGCAGACTAGCTAAATTTAGCTACGAAGGCTAGCAGCACTACAGCTGGTTAGTTAGACGGCTTTAGAAAAAGTTGATTAGCTTGTACTTGTTACTCTGTTGAACACTTATATGGTGGAAAACTAACTATACCTTCTCTCCTTGAAGAAACTCACTCATTCCAAGACAAATTTATCGTTCGGCATTTCCTTCCTCACATTTCATAACGCAGGCTTGACAACGGGAAGACCTGTGCACAACTTCCGCCTTTCAAAATAAAACAGTGCGTTCGATATGTTTTTTTTAAGTTCTGTTAAGCAGAGTATAGAATTTTGATAGATGTGGACACTTACAATTTTTTTTTTACTTTGCACACATAAATGAATGTCTATAATGTAAAGAATAGTAAACCTAAAGTAAGACATGCTGTGGTGGGGATCCTTCCATGAAAGAAAGTGAGGAATGGATCATAACCAAAGGGTGAGCAGTATGTTGAAAATTTGAAACAAAACCTTCAGGAGTTTGTGACAAAATTGGATAGGGGTTATTGCTCTGCCTTCCTTCATGACATCCATTGGTCCTGGTAGAAAGCTAACTCCATAATGCACATTATTGATTGATTTGCTCTAAATCCTGACTTGAATCCCATTGAAAACTAGCGAAGGTCAGCTGAAGATTAAGGTTTATTAAGGTTTAAGATAATCAAATTTGAAGGAACGTGAGACTGCAGGTTGTTATCCAACAAAAATAAAAACACAAAATGACTAAAAATGCATCAAGGGTTTTGGTAAATTAATTAGTTTCTGTAGTCAAAGCAAAACACAACTCTTATTTATGCTTAAAAAAGGTGTTTGAAATTTTTTGGAGAAAACAAGAGAAATATTTAGAATAGAATTTTGTCCTCAACTATGTTCACAGCAGGACTTCAAACACGCCCTGATTTAGATTACACCTAATCAACAAAGGAAAAGCAGCTACGACTATCTGTACACATTATCTCATAAGAATTTCCAAACCATTTTGTTTTCCTAAGGTTTGTGCTGCAGATATTCATGTTGCCGTTTGGCATCATCACAGAGAATAACATCCAATCCCCAAACACATGCTTTCAAATTTCACATCTGAAATGATTTCCATACCTTATCTGGGTGAGTTTTATAAATTAACACAACTGCTGTTTGACAGGTGAGAAACCAGTAAATCAGAAATCAGCTAATATTTCTGGTTAAAAAATTTTCTCTACAAACATTGGAGCCATGTTCTTGTGCATAAAGTACACAGTTTATTTTTTCAATATACATTTTTTTACAGCAGAAACTCAAGAAAATTTATGAAATATTTCAGGTTCAGTGATGACCATGTGTTTCAGGGAGACCAGGAAGAACTTCACCCGTCTCAAGAATGGTGTCACCCTGAGAGAAAAAAAAAACAAAACTCAGAGCAGGTTTATGACATTAAAGTTGACTAAAGAGAGGTACAAACCTTTATCATTACATTAAAATAAAAGTAATAGAGTCAGAATTTATTATTTTTTTAAATCACACTCACAGGGAAAAGCCTGGGTTTTAGGTCCACAATGCCGTAAGGTCTTTGCTGTAAAGAAAAATGACACCATTGTTTAGTCCCTCCTGATCAGATAAGCTTTGATTCAAAATGATTTTCCAAATATTAAGGACACGAAATACAGCCAGCGTTCCTTTGTTACAGTTACATGGAAATGCGACTGCTCGTCTCTTTTTGTGTCCCTGGCCTGTACACTGCCAATCCTGTTTCAAAGCTTCTGCTTTTTGGCATAAGGTTTTGATCCTAGTTTGTCTGTACACTTTTATTTGCTACGTAGAGTTCATTCTGACAGCCTTACATCACTAATATGAGATTTGCACCACTCTTGATGGTTTTTGTTAGTAATTTTTGGTATTTGTAGATTTTTGGTATTTGTTGATACAAAAAAAGAAAGCTCGGTAACTTTGAACTGCCTTAGACAAATAATAGTTTTACTAGACTCAACTTTTATTAGCAATTACATTTAATTCATGTAAAAAGTGTGGGTTTTTTTTATTATCCTGGTTGGTAAAAAAAAAAAAATCAGTACAACAGGTCAGAGTCTAACAATGAATTTGAAATTGGGCAAAAATCTCAAACTTGTACATAACACAACTTTCATCACATTTGGCAAAAAAAAGAACTGTTAACTGTTTTTATTAATGTTCCTGCTTCCTGTTGTAATCAATTCTCCTTCACCTTCACAGGTGATGCTTCTGTGGTTCCAGTGAAAAAGAAGGATATGTAATTCTTCCAATTTTATTATTGTTTTCTTTTAGAAAAGTTTAACTTTGAAGATATATTTTCTTTCTTTGTCTGACTGGAACAAAATGGGTTTGTTTGATAGACTGATAAGAGTTCATCTTCCCCAACTGCATGTCCAGTTTAAAACACACACACACACAATTGTCAACATTTCTGTGAACTTACAGCAGCGTGGTATTTCACATAGTAGTGGGCAAGCCAGGCAGGTATCAGCAGCCGTGTTAATGTGAAAACACCTCCTTTGTACACCTTGTGGGTCTGAAAATACAGAAATTAATCAGCATTACATAAAATAATTAAAAAAGAAAGATTTAAAAAAGATAGATCATTCCAAGACATTTTAATTCACAAATAATGACCTTTTTTTCCTCAACTGAAGGATTAAACTGGCCAGTAAGGCTGCAAGAGTCTTTGAATGGGGTCATCAAATGGGAACATATTGAATAGCACCTTCATAACAAAAACCATTGGAAGACTTAAAGACTTTTAGTTGAAATATAAAGTATTCAACTCCTCCATTTAAATGAGATTTAAAGACAAAAAACACATCAAATGAGGACAATTTGAATTGCTTAACACCATAAATATTACAAGTAGTTTCTTCAGGTTAAACATAAAATGTCTACAGCTGCTTCAAAAGTAATCAACCCCTTGATGACAACCGTCTTTAGCACTTAGTAAGATACCATATTGCTGTCATGTGCTTCATGATCAGCTCCTGTCAGCCTTTCTCAGGGATCTCGTCCCACCTCTCAAGGGCAGAATTTTCCAATACTGTTAGGTTTGAATGCTGCATCCAAATTTTTTCAAATCCCACTTCAAATTTTCAATTGCGTCAGCTGACCACATTGGCCACTCCAATGCTTTGAGATTTGTTGGGGTCCACTGTCCTCCTGCCTGGGGGTCCAGAGATGTCCACTTCCCCACTGACTCCATGACATTTTCTCCCACGATTTAACTAAGTAAATTTAGTGAATCGATCTTTATGCTCCAGGTCTCCAGAACCAGAAAAATTGGGTTCTTTTCAGCGAATGCTTCATTCTTCTTCTACAATGGATTCTGCAATGTTTGACAGGTTGAGAATGTTTAAGACTGAACTTATCATTAACAGTATGATGTGCTGACCTTGGATAAACTTATTGTAGCATTGTTTTTAATTTAATCATTCAAAATGGTCCTGTATCATTGTGATTTACAAACTTAGCAGAGAAGATTCAATCATTTAATCCATCAGAGTAGCTTTATCTACACATACAGGTGTTATGATTTACTTCTACATATGATTATTTCCGGCTACTTTCAAAGAAAAAGAACCCCTCTTTAACTATGTTTATTTTATTTTATCAATTACTAATATCCTAATTTCCTCAGATATGCTTTATCTACACCGGTGTTATGAATATATGACTATTTGTTTACTCTGCTTGCTGGCGAGCTTCAATGAAAAAAATATTCTGGCTGCTGCAAACGCAGTAATTGCAATTGCTCAAATTGTGGCTTGAAATTTAATTAAACTGATATAACTACTGAAAATGTAGCATTGTAAAATACGTAAACAATGCAATATATACAGACCACTGTTTTAATCAAATACTTTAAGCCTAACTAAACAATTTTCACACAATAACATCATTGTCAACACATTTATCTTAACAAAGCTGTATCTCAGTTCATGACTCACATAAAGCCTCCACAGACTCTGGGGCTCCAGAAACCCGGCCCAGAACTTAGCGACGGGCCCGAGGGGTTTGGGCTGCAGCACGGGCTCCCTGTGGCTGAGCTCCTGGTCCTTCAGCCACCGCCTCCGGAGCTGCACCAGCTGCTGGAAGCGCAGCTTCTCGTCTGGTGTGTAACCAGACATTGTTATTCTTGAACGTTCAACCTCGACAGACCTACAATGACACCATGGAGGACACTTCCCTTAGCAGACAAGAGTAGCCGGAAATGCTACAAGAAGAAAAGGACACAATTTAAGAGTTTGACTAATTTGAGAGTGACCTCTACTGGACAACAGTGGTAAGGCAACAGGTTGAGGGATACAAGATGGGAAAAGGGAGAGAAAAGCTGTTGAGAGGATGACCATGTCTCCTAAATGCAGCAACATTTAATAAAAATTAAAATAAAATCTTAACAATACTTTACAAGTAAATGCTGCATTAATTATTCGTCTTTAGCCGAAGGTCTTTGGAATTCCTGTGCTGTTTTTTCTATTATTAATTTTAGCCCCTAGATGGTGCTAGAAGCAACATTCTTACAAAAGCAAAGAATAACATTCCATATTTTAACGCAACCTACCTAAAACTCGGGATTTATTTCAAGTAATATGTAAAACATTTTATTAGGAAGTTAATTTTCAAGAGACATAAGTGACTTTAAATAGTTATCTGCATCACACATTAATTTCTATGTATGAAGGACACCTCACTTTTTTCCTATTGTTATTGTTATTGTTTGTGTGATCGTATCTGGGTGTATTTTATGTGCCTGTCACTTGCTGCATAAAAGGGATTAATCTATTCTATTCAATTCAAATTGACATACTAATAACTGAAATAGTGAACATTTCCCCTCTTCGATCAGTTAAGTTGACTAAAATTCTTTATATTTGCTAAATGAGAGAATAATGTGACAGAAAATTGCCTGGGGAAGTAATTTCTTCATTTTCTCCACATCCAGAAATATACACGTTTTCAATGTAGTTTTCAGTTGTAACTCTTCCATTTATTTGACCTGTATGACTTCGTTTTAGACATCGTTCCGTAAGCTTCTCCCAGTAGCTTACTACAATATTCTGTTGGTAATTTTATAAATAGTTAGGTTAAACGGGAAGCGTAGTTTTCTTTTCGCAATTTTCCACCAGCCATAATTCATAAAATGAAATAAAATAAAAATAAAATAAAGTAAAATGAAATAAAATAAAATAAAATAAAATAAAGTAAAATGAAATAAAATAAAATAAAATAAAATAAAATAAAATAAAATAAAATAAAATAAAATAAAATAAAATAAAATAAAATAAAGAGGGGTTCTTTTACTTTGAAAGTAGCCGGAAATAGTCATATAACGTCTATCCTCGACGTTACTTCTAGCATCATGTCTTTAATTAGCTAACGCTTCCTTATTTTTGGGATTGAAGCTAAAAAAAAATCACCACACAATTTGCAAATGTTTCTCGACTTAGATTTTAACACATTATAAAGGTAGGTGTCGTTTAAAACGCATTTTATTCGTCCGGTCGACGTTAAGGCTTGTCTTCCTGAGTAATTAGCCTTGGTCGGGCTTTGTTAGGATGGTTTAATTATCATTAAAACGGCTACAAGTAAAACGTTAGATGACAACACAACTTTTAAATGACTGTTAATGTTAGTTATAGGTCTAAGCTCATTTTCTGGTCAGTTAAATAATTTAGTTTTTAGAAGTAGCTAGCAGCGCTGTCATGTGAGCTAAGCGATAACGGTGAAAACATGTCTTCACCTATATAGTATAAGCTTGAATTTCGATGCATATGGTAACAATTAGGGGGCAAAAATCACTTTAATACCATTAAAACTGTTCCCATAGTTTTCTTAGAATAGATAAAGAAGGCAAATAGGTTTATTAAAACTAATAGTCACAACACTAATGATGGCATACAGGTGCATCTCAATAAATTAGTCTATTATTAAAATTAATATTTCTGTTAACTATGATGATTTTCTGTTTACAGCCAATGGAAACATAACATTTAAGATTAGACAATTACATCAGACCAATGAACACCATTTATTAGACATAAATATGGGCTTAATGAGTATTGGGTCCAATACCTACTTAAAGGTTTTTATTTTCAAAATCTACATTGCAACGCATATCCTAATTTCCTCAGATGTACTAAAGCTTCCAGGAACACTTGTACAACTCATCTGCTTGCAGAGTGACATTTACATGCATTATTTAGGATGCATTCTGTGTTTTTCTTTAATTGTTTTTAATTATATAAATTAGTCTGAGATGAAGTGAATCTAATGTGTCTTTATTTCTCTGATGGATGTTTTATTTTCTTTTTTCAGGACAACCCCAGTCTTTGGATGGAGTCATTTCCCACCTTCTCGCTGTTTTCTATAATCATACAAAGGGACCTCAGGTTTCAGGATTCAGGTCACAGTTCAACAGAGTTGCAGAAGAATGGTCAAATATTTTTGTAGCACCTCAGACATAAAGAGCACATGGGACCATGTTGTCTCTGCCTTTTGGCAGAGATACCCTAATCCTTTCAGGTAGTGAAACTCTTTTCATTGTCTCTATTATATCAAGCCATATTGTTTAAACATATTTGGAGGATATGAAAAGTGAACAAGGAATTTTGTGGCGAGTGGTAATGTGAACCAAATATTTTATTTATTTCTTTTTTTACGTAAAAATAAAGCTTTGTCACCGCTAACTAAAATATCCAGTCAGCGCAACTGTTTTATTATAATAATCAGCCTTTAGAGAATTTGCAACAGATGGCGCCTTCGTGTTTAAAATAAACGCAAAACATTTTTAGAATATCATTAAATTGTGCAAAAGAAGTTGGCGTTTATACTAAGCGATGAGGTAAATTCTAAATGAACCAATAAAAACACCTTCCAAAGTCCATTTTTAATATGTGACACATGACACTGAATCTGCGTTGCTCTGAAAGAGAAAGACAACCTCAGTCATTATTAGAATAGAGAACTGAAAAAAAGTCACCAGAGAAGTAAAACTGGGCTCAGTCTGTTCAAGTTCTCTAGACGGTTATCTGCTTCTTACCTCCGGCTGCCCAGGCAGATTTTTGCCAATGAAAACATTAAGAGTTTTGCAACACTTTGCGATCTTGAGACTAGAAATAAAATGAACATAAGAACAGTGAAATGAGCTCAGTGATGACTGGCAAAAAAAAACAACAAAAAAAACAAAATCTAGACTAAAAATTTTCAACCTGAATTAACAAAGTTATTTGATGTTAGACTCAGGAATATTTATTAAAAGTCTCATTGCTGAGTTGGTAAAATGAAGACCATACAGAAACAAAATAGATTAACGTAAATATAAGGTCTGTTAATGTCGAAGCCACTCTCTTGATTCATTTAGCTCTCAGCCAAAAGCGCAAAAGTTAATTTCAATCAATAAGATTAAATCCATTTGTGTCATTTGTTTTGGCTGTTGGGGAACTTTGTCAGTATCTTTAAAAGAAACATTGGTCCCATCACCGAGCCTTCAGAGACCCTCGGATGAAAATTTTAGCATATGTAAATCTATTTTCTCCACAGCAATGTCAGATGTTTTTGTTTTTTTTAGATAAAAAAAATTACGTATTATGTAATTTGAGGCTTGTTTTTTATATGCGTACAACTTTACTTTTTGATTTCTGACTTCGTTTTATCAGAAAAGGGATTAGCTTAAAGTGATAACAAAGCTTTCACAAAATCCTCCGCCACCACTGTTTAAACACAATACAAAGTCTCAGAGGTGTCAAAATACCGACCACCCACCGCTAATGTGACTCTCCGTCTCCCAGCACCCATGTTCTCACTGAGGACGTTGTGTACCGGGAAGTGACCACGGACCACCGGCTCCTCTCCAGACGCCTGCTGATGAAGACCAATCGGCTGCCTCGCTGGGCAGAGCGGTTCTTCCCTGCCGGCATGTCTCGCTACGTCTACATCCTGGAGGACTCCATCGTGGACCCGGTCAACAGAAGCTTGACCACCTACACCTGGAACCTGAATCACACGACTCTCATGGTGAGGCCTCATTCTCTGTGAAAAAGGAAAACGGAAAAATATCTTGTTGCACGTAAGACATTTTAGCTTAGGATCTAGCATTGGCGATTTCTTAGTTCTAATGAGCGTCGCACACTTTCCTCTCTCCTGGTTCAGTCTGTGGAGGAGCGCTGCGTTTTCCTAGACTCTGCGGAGCAGCCAGCAACCACGCAGCTAAAACGGGAAGCGTGGATATCTTCAAACATTTTTGGCTTCTCCAAACCCATTCAGGTACGTTTATCAGCAGGTTACTTTAATAAGCTCACCTGTGCAAACCTTTGGATTGCTTTATATACGTCTCTTTTAACGCTTGTTCCTTGTGACACGTGCAGACGGGCTATTTTGAGGTCTGCCAAGTTGTTTAGAAGTAGCCAAGAAGCCGATTGTATGTTTGGAGAAGCTGCAGATCTCCACTTCTTCTGAATCACTAAACAGGACAGCTGTTGAGCTAATAGCATTTTATAAAGAGAAGCCATTGTTGAAGTCTAGAAATCTCATTTACAGTTTGAGTTTGTAACATGAGAAAGTATTAAAAGGTTTAAGAGGGTATGAATACCGTTCCTAGTCACTGTTTGTAATTTAGTTCACCTGTCAAGGGGAGTTTATTAATTTTCAAATGTTTAATCATTTGCCCTGTTACTTTAAGGTGCTATAGAGAACATTTCAATTCAAAGTGCTTTGCACGATGAACACATAAAACAGAAATATACTGCGTTGGCATGAAGGAAAGTGAAGAAAAGTCTAAAGACTGAAATTAATATTTGTCTTGGTATAATAAGTGGAACAGTCAAAAGCAACTCTAGTAAGCAAATGGGGTTTTTAGCTTCGAGTTAAAGGAAGTCAGTGTTCCAGCAGTTTTTCGGTTTTCTAGATGTTTTTTTTTTTTTTTTTTTTTTTTAAGATTAGTGCAGCATAAAAAATGATTGCTGCTTCTCCCGATTTCAGAGTATTTTAAAATAAGACAACTGGAATGTTAATGTGATTTTAAACTAAGTGTCTTAAAGTCTGTTCTCTGGGTCACAGGGAGCCAGTGAAAGAACGTTTGGACTGGGTGATGTGCTTTATCTTCCTGGTTTTAGTGAGAACGCGAGCAGCAGCATTCTGGATCACTTCAGATAGACCTTCGAAGACACTGTTGCAGTAATCCAATTAAAGATCAATTCAAGATCTTGCTGGGATATTAGACCTTCAATCTAAGCAGTACTAAATCCATTAACTGTCATTAAAATCAGAACGTTCCAGACTTTATTAAACATCTCCAGTCAGACAGAGAAACATCGGAGTGTACTTCTGTTCTCATTAAACTACCTTTTGCTGTTGTGTGCTTTCCCAGGAGTTTGGGTTGGCCCGCTTCAAGAGCAACCAGGTGAAGGCCATGAAGGGGCTGGAATACGCTGTGTCCAATCTGCAGGGTACGTACGCCACATTTGAGCTTCAGATAAGGGCGAGGCGAAGTGTAACGTCTTATTAATATGTTTAAATAATAAAAGATTAGAGAAACGTCTCCTGTTGTCCTCCTCCGACAAAAGTAAAACGTTTGGAAGTTCTGACATAGAAGAAGGCAGAAGAAAACCATGAAGAGTTTCGTTAGAAACAAATGTAATCTGCTATTAACAGTTAGCTGCTTGTTTTGATCTGTCACAGTGTAGCTTCTTGCGCGGTCTGACAGTCCTGTGCTCCAAACTGCTGTTGTGCTGATGCAGCAGCGAACTGTTGTCTAAAAGGGAGTTCTCCCATTGTTGTGATTCTGTTTTATTGCCCCATTGTTGATGGCTCTGCAGGACTGGGCATCAGGCTGAGCGTTGGGGTGAGTATGTCGGGTGGGTGGCGGGGTGGCATCAATTTGACACTCTTGGCCTCTGCCCATGGTTGTCACATGAGCCTGCAACAATAGCTAGAGTAGTGGAGGTACCGACACCGCCATTCTTCTGGGAAAATGATGCCAGCTAGAGCAACAATGTCTTTATGTGGTCCTCAAAGCAGCAGTAAAATGTCTGTTTTGATGCAGCATGACTAACCTAGCATTACTTCCAGCAGTTGCGATTTGTGAAAAATTGCCTGCACACATTATTTATTATTGAGTTTTGTTTGTCGCATGCAAAAACTCTAGCGGCACGTAAATATTTAAATAAGTTGAAAATGCATGATGCATGATTGCTTCCATATCTCAGACTAAAAGGCCCAAATAAAGTCATTGTTATTTAGTACATTTTGATTTGAAGCTTGTGGTGTGTTTATTTTTTTGTAGTTTTTCTGTTTCTGTAGACTGTCAGTAATTCACGTAGCCTAGAAACACACCAAGTTTTGGTCTTGTTTGTAGGGATTTCGATTCGGAGCCAAATTTGAGGGAAAGTGGCGAAGTGTTACATCTGCGAAGGATTTCAGAAAAGTTTGCATGCGGTTTCCCTGGGTCTGTTTTTCTGCCGTCATTAGCTCCACATAAAAACAGACTGCTTTTAATTTTCTGCCTTAAACATGTAGCTGCATGTCGGGTTTCTGTCTGGCTGTTGACAAACTGTCACTGCTGCCAGCATCAGTTGTTTGTGAAGCCTGGAGGATTTTACTTCAGAGGTTTTCTAGTCTTGAACTTTTTCACATTTTGTCCAAGTTGTAAAGAATGTTGAAGCAAAGTTAAGTTATAAAAATATCTCAGCGTCATCCAGTAAATAGAAGAACACGGCACATCTGCACTCTTAGCAACATTAGACAGTGAGAGCACTAATCTGAGAAGCAACCAGGGCTTGTGGTCATTGTAGGTCTGGAGGAGCTGCTGAGTCTCACGGCTCCTGTAGAGAGAAGGTGCTTTACTCTGAACATGCACTTTCAACATGCATGGTGCAAAACTAAAATCCCATCCTGAATGCACTGACTCCATGGAGCAGCAGGTGGGGGCAGCATGATGCAGAGGACATGCTTTTTTTCAGCAGGGAATCTGCTCAGAGCTGATAGGATGATGGCGGGATAGAGACGTACCCACAGAAATACTTGCAAGTTTAATCGGTGTGACATGTGGTTCAAGTTTAAAATGTTTTTTGCAGATTTTTTTACTGCAAAAAACAACAAAAATGTAATTTTTCTTCCAGCTCATAAATATGCACAAATTTGTGTCGGCCTGTTGCAGAACACGTTATCATTTGTGGTTGCAGTCTGACTAAATGTGAAAAAGGGTCAAGAAGATGACGATTTCCTGAGACGCCTTAGAAAACCAGACTTATGTTCTTTTCTACTCCCACTTTGCTTTCAGTCTCAAACTTCACGTTCTCAGGGGCTTGGATGTTTTGAGTTTGCTAAAAATCAGGTGAAAGCTGGGATATTGTATTACATGTTTGTCACAGTTTAGTTTTTTTTAATTTTGAAAACGAAAAAAATAAAAAAGCAGAATTTGTAAAAGATTTGAATCGGCAACTCAAACCTCAAAGCAAACCAAAACTTTGTCAGCCTCCAGAAGCCTAATTGGTTCATCTTTATTTTTTTGGGTTCTTTTACAAAATAAGCAAAACCTTCTTAGCATCATCTACTTTAAGAATATTGGAGTAAACTTTTCACAGTAGCTACGATACCCTGAGGTGACCTCCGAACTTTTCTACCTGCTTTTTTACTTTTTTGAAATCTGCTGTAAGGTTTGGAGAGATCGGTTCATCCCTCCTGTCTGTTCTGTCTTCATTGTGCTTGTTGATGTCCCTTGAGGTTGAAAGGTTCACCGTCAGCGCAGATACACACACACACACACACACACACACGCTCACACACTCCATAACCCACGGCAGTGAATCCAATGCGAGCCACTTCAAACCAGCAAACAAAAGAGGGAGTTCTGTTTACTTGTTGGATTTCCAAGGTCCTCTGTGCTTGTTGTTATGTCACCTATTCATCTGACATCCTTGAGTCCATAATGTGGAAAGCAGATGACTGGCTGTCTGGAAGTCAGACAGCTCTCAAATGAACTCGGATTAAATGAAAGCCTCTGAGATATTGCCTGTTTAGAGTAAGGATGCAGAGACTCGTTCTCATTTTAAACTCTTATTTTTTTGGAAACGATCTCAGGTAAGCCAGTAAATGAGAGTTAAACCCCTGGTAATAATTGCAGTTGAGCCTTTCACTTTCTTCCTAACTTGATGCCTGCAGCATCGGTAAATCTGTCAACGTGCTTAGAAACTGTGTCTTTGACGCCTCTTCAGATTTTGTGAAAAACCCCAAAATATTACAAAAACGTCACCTGAAAATCCGCCTTGCAAAAGTATTTCTGTCCCTTTAACATGTCACAGTTATGTTTTGTAATTGTAAAAGCTGGTAATTTGATGGGAAGGTTAGTGACGCTAAACATCGGACGGAGATTTCAGGCTTCCAGCAGCCTGGTCATCCAGTCTGCAGATACAGCGTACTCAGCTGATCGTCTGTTCTGAATAGACAATCTTTGACTAGATTTGAAAATTGATATACAGGCTTATTCTATGTGGCTGAGCTTGAACTATTTTGCAAAGAATAATGTTCAAAGCCTCGTAGGCAGAATCCTAAAGACTTCACAGTTACACACCACTGTTGGTCTACGATTTAAAATCCCAATTAATTATATTCAGCTTTGTAGATGCAAAATGGAAAAAAGATCAAGACGTATGAATACTTTTGCAGGGAGTCGTGCAGATGATGAATATTCATGCCTTGGTTATTGATTAAAGGAAAGTTTTTTTTTTCCTTCCATCTCGTCCCGCTCTGGTTCTGGTAGGAGAGGCGCCGCAACGGCAGCTCCGGGACTCGGTGAGACCCCCGTCAGAGAAGGCCAGGGAGGCGGCCAAGAGTCTGGCTTCAGCTGCCGCTGCTCCGAAGAAACCCCAGCAGTACGTCTGACGCCTTAGATGAGGGCAAACTGTGACTAACTTTGTTCTCTTCATCATGTCTGTTTTTTTTTTCTTTCTTTCTGTCTCAACCCTGTTAAATCTCAGGTGTTTGTATGAAAGCCGTCTGCCTTTCAGTGCTAGAACTGTGTCAGTCAGCCGGGTGTAAATACTGAGTCCGGATGGCTTCACATTTTAAGTTCTCCCATTAGAGAGAGAGAGAGAGAGACGATGTTGGTTTTATTTGTACGTTTTAGAGCTAATATATGCATCAGTAATCTGTGACATGATTATTAGAAAGCATAAAATGCCTATGCTGACACTGACAATCACAGCAGACTGGCTTCTATCAGAATGAGCAACATTTTCACTGTTTTACTGTAATGTGATCAGGCTGTAACTGTATGACTGTTTCTGAGGTGCAATAATGAAACTGAATCAACTTTTATTTTAAAGCTTGTTCTGAAGATCATTCTGATTTCAGCGACTGCATTCCTTTCAAGTTTGAATTTGACTGGATTTTTATTTGTTGTTTAAGCCTTGGATTAAAGACACAATATGACGGATGTATTCCTGATTTTTTTTTTTTTTGTTTCCCCTGGTCATTTAAAACAGCCAAGCTCTTCCAATTTCAGAAAGCTCCTTTGTTAAACGAGCTCCAATAAAACTTAAAAAAAAAGGTCACATGATTGACAGATGCTTGTTTATGGGATCAGCTAACTTCTTTCTGCTGCTGCAGCAAGAAGCTCCATTCTGACCTTTAAAAGTTAATATTCCACACTTCAGCTTCACAGCTGCACAAACCAAACAGGAAGCCCCCCAACATTTCAGCTCTTTTTATCTGCCTTTTCCTGCTGCTTTGCTCAGCTGCGTGCATGAATAAGTCACACCGACGTGTTTATGTATAAAACATTTTAATTATATTACAATGAGACAATACACAATACCTTCAAGTGTTTGCTAAAATGTAGCCAGCACCAGGTACTCGTGTAGACGCGCTCAGACGCACAAAACAAAAACAAAAAAATAAAAGGAACTTAACATCTTCTGTATGCAAATTACACATCCTCTATAAAGGAACATATTTCACAGGTCTCTGGCACAGAACTCTCCCTCCCCTGCTCAGCACGCCGGTCCCCAACTGTTTCTCCATTATCCTCTGTACTAAAAGCCCCAGCCAGAGATCCTGCTGCTGATGCGGCTCTGGAGGGTTTCTACCTCTATGTGTGAAGGTGTGATGAAGGTTGGGAAAAGGGCAGAAAGCTGACCTAAAGCCTAAAGGGTACTTAAAGCTATCCACGTATTACGAGACATAAATTCTTAATCATGGAAGGAATAAAAGTGACCATTCGTTTGGCAGGAATAATATTCCTAATGGAAGTCATTGTGTGGATTCTACAAGCAGCGACAGATTCTGATCTCCGATCAAGGTGTGCTGATGTTATTTGTCGATGTTTCCAAACCTACAAGCTTTCCAGGAAGTGCACTATACCAAAAGCTAATCTCTGAGCAACAGTAACGCGAAAGTAGGCATGGGCCAGTAAAGACATTCTCACAATAAAATGTTAAAAATAAATACCATGGTGAAACCAGAAAAATATAAAATATTTAAATTGTGTTTGTCTCAAAGCATCCATAGCTGTCCATCTCATGAGCACAAAAAGTCTGTTTTTAAACCACCTGACTAGCAGGTGGAGCAGCTAGCATCATGCTACTGAATCTAAAAACACTCTGGTCACTCCAGAGCCTTATTTTGACATTTCTTTTAAAGGGCCTTTCAATTAGATGCACAGATAAATCATTAAGATATCGGAATCGACCAGTTTCCACCCAATATTAATATTGTTAAAAGGACTTTTGAAAATCAATCATCCAGAGCCTCAGAACTAGCCAATCCGGATAGCCATGTCATTTCCTAATGTTCTTTTGAATTCAGAACTACAACTTGAACCACTCACAGATTTTTGTCCATTATGTTGCAGTTATAAAAATGTTTTTTTTTTTAATTAATTTTTTATTAAATTGGCAGGCGATACCTGATACCTGGTCAGAAAAATCATAATTGGTGCATTTCTACTTTAATCCTACTTTAGTTTTTTTGTGGTTTTGGAACCTGAACCTTTTAAAACCTCAATACCAGCAACTGGTCTATGCCTACTCAGAAGCCATCATCAAACCTCATCTTTGCGTGCATGTGTGTTTATTCATGTATATTTATACATATATATTTATTCAACTGGTACAATCTCTGCTTAGAAAAGGCACATCTTTACAGGAACCTCCATACACGCCTTCCCCCTTTTAAAACTTAACCAGAATGTCGACCAACGTCCGGTTGGCTGCTCAGTAAACCATCAGCATGACTTCGTGTGCTATTTTTTTTATCCATTGACAGAACTGAAACGTCATAATCTCACATCCAACTCTCGACTCGCCCCAATCCCTGCTGCGTCTCATACAGGAGGTTCTGTGCGAGAGAGTCATCCCATGCCTTCAATAATAATATACTCAGTTGTTCATTTTGACCAACATGGATGCCTGCTTTTTTTTTCATTTGTTTGTTTAGTTTTTGCAACAAACAGTCGTGTACAAATGCTCTGACATGAATGTAAACTCTTTATGACCAAAAGAAAAATAAATTTAACCTGGGGTTGGGTTTCTTCTTTTTTTTGCCCTCCTGCAGTGTATGGAGAGAGTGCAGATAGGAGGTAAAAAAAAAAAAAAAAAAAAAAAAAAATAATTGTTGGTCCCAATAAAGGCACCACAGAGTAAAAAGAAAAAAAAACCCCACGTTGTCTTTAAAAA